>OMPJ01037460.1:3434-30831 GCA_900312935.1 Carapus acus | reverse complement strand
TTTATGACTTGAACTGAATCATCAGAGAAAAAATATGTGTTCAGATGCTTACTCTGCAATCTCAAAACTAAGCTGCTCTCAACGTCCAAGGCGACAAACACAAATTTAAGGACACACATTTAGGTGATTCCCGAAGCTAACACAACAATCGCCGGCTAAGATAATAATTGCAATTCAGTCAGTAGCATCGGCCACCTAAGTGGAATTTTGTCTTTGCCTTCTCATTAAAATTACATGCGGTTACACATGATAACATACAACAAAACACAATATATAATAAACAACCAAAGAGAGACTGTATCTCTGATGCTAATTTTGAAAAGCTTCTGATTTGCCGTGTTAACAAGCACCTGTTGTAAATTGTTGGGGGGGAAAAAGTAGCTTTGATGTAGTTGAGCTATTTTCCCCCTAAATTATCGCTTAGCTTACTACATTTCTATGGTGGGTAGCTTCAATGTAGTAAAGCTTCATTTAGTATGCAGTAACTGGTAGCTTAGCTCACTACATTTTCCAAGTAGCTTGCCCAACACTGTTAACACCATGTGTCTGTTGCGATGTGTGTGAGTGAGTGATACAACAGAATTGATTATGGGCACTGCTGGTTACGGTGTCTGACTGCTGCTGGCAGTGACAACCAGCCGTATTATATTGGGACCAAATTTTGCCCTTCACACATCAATGCTTAGTTGGGCTGGGACTGATGAAGTTGTCCCATAAATAGAACTGTAGCTATTCAAATCTCAATCTATCCTAGTCTAAGTAGCACAAATAGAATGGACCACATAAAATTATTTGTCCCCTTAATTTTGTTCAATGTCCTTGACAGTGCAACATGTGATAGATGGGATAATGAACTTAAGAAAATTTGTACAACTGCATCCTAGCTGAAATCTGAATGTCCCATTATACATAGCGACAGAGCTAGCTTGGTAACCTAAGCAGAGGAGTTTTTTTGAAATGTCACAAGATATATGTTACCCGATAAATGAACCAATAGGTGTGCTTTTATTGAAATATGCTGCAGATCAAGTGCGATATGAAAATGCTGTTGTTCTACACAACAATATGAAGTGTTAATATGAAATGTATATAGGTTGTACCTGTTTCTCCAGCTCCTTGTCTCACCTTTCCCTTGTTGTCTTGTTGGCATGCCTAACTCTTGCTCATTAATTATTCTTTGTTTGTGTCTACCCATGTGGCTCTCCTTTGCTTCTCAATCTGTTTCTCGTGTCTTATCTCAGATGTCTTGGTCAAACACAGAGATGAGCTTCTCACAATACTTGTACAGCATCAACAGTGATTATACCATGTATTTAATGGCACAGACATAGCTCACTACTTAAATCCACCAGGTTGCACAGAGCCACCTCAAAGAAGTTTGGTGCACGAGTCAACAACACTTTTGCATGTTTTTTTGATGACATATGGAAAATGAACCACTTATACCAGCATGATTGAAGACTTGAACATGAGGGTAATAAAACTCCCTCTTAAGAGCATCCCAAAAAACTCACCTGAAATGTCTAGATTTCGTATGATTAAAAAAAGTCTTAAGGTGCAGATGAAGACTGCAAAAATAAACAATATATGCACAGGTTGCTACATTTCCCAGATACATTTTGTTGAAATGCACAATCCCTCTGCTCCATCTCACTCCCATCCTCCTCTTGCTGCTTGACTTGATGCACTTCTTGATTTAGAGATTCGTTTTCCTGGATTATTGTATCTCTCCCGATAGTGAGGTTGTGGTGGGAGGTGTGGAACTTACAAACTTGAAGTTTCATTGAGGAGTGTCCATGTTCACGGAGTTTCTGGCAGAGGGAATTAAATGCTTGTTGCAGAGAGTCACTCTCAACACTCACAAATTCACTATTCAACCTTGGATTCTGGTGCTGTTGACAGAGCTCATTAATTTCCTGTTTCAGAACGTAATTTTCTTGTATGATGACCTCTTTGTCTACTACATGTTGTTGATCAAGCTCCTGAATTTTGTATTTTAGATTTACGTTTTCCCGAAGAATGGCCTCCTTCTCTTTCCCTTGATTTTGGTGCAGCAGGTGGAGCTGAAGAAGTTCATTTTTTAGAGAATCATTTTCCTGTCTGACGATGTCTCTCTCCACCTTCCGATTCTGCTGGAGTTGTTGTAGCTCAAAAATTTCTTGTCGCAGCATATAGTTTTCATGAATGATAACCTCTTTCTCTACAATATGTGTTTGTTCCAGCTCATGCATCTTACACTGTAGAGCTTCATTTTCAAGAAGAGCCACTTCCTTCTCCAGGTTCTGATGGTGCTGCAGCTGGTGCAGCTCTTGCATTTCATTTTTTACAAGAATGTTCTCTTGACACATGGAGTCTCTTGCCTCCTTTTGACTCTCTTGAAGCTTGTGAAGTTCACTAATTTCCAGTTTCAGAGCACGATTTTCATTGATGATGAATTCCACATGTTTCTGGTCATGCTCACATACTTCAAGTTTCAGCGCATCACTTCCACTGAGTCGCCTCTCCTCTGTACAGCTAAGACTAAGTTTGTTTAGTGCCTCGACTTCATTTCTCAAGGCACAGATTTCAATGGTCAAAGTTTTTCTGTCCAAATATGGGTTTTCCTGTACCTCACGAAGCTCACACATTCCTCCCTTCAGAGCAGCATTTTCTTGGATGGTGATGTCCTCCCCCTCATGGTTCTTACTGAGTTTATGAATCTCATTTTCTAGAGCATTGATTCTCTCTTTCAAGACCTCTTTCTTGATAAATTGGTGACAGTGTAGTTGATGAATTTCATGGTTCAAAGCGTGAACATCTTGGTGACCCTCTCCATCCAGCCTGAGTTCAGAGTAATTATGACTTCCTCGCGTGAGAGTTTCGTTATTTTGGTAATTGTTCTGTTCCACATTCTGTTGAGTTTGGCTGTCCTGGATTTCAGAAATCTGTTCTTTCAAATCACAATTTTCACGTGTCAGAGCCTCATTTTCCTCCCTTAAGATTTGTTGGAACTCATTTTGTTGATGTTGGACATGTTGGAAAACATTTATTTCATCTTTCAGAGAAATATTGTTTTGGGCAATGAGCTGTTTTTCCACAGCTAGACTTTGGAGGAGATGCTGAAGCTCCTGAATTTCCTTTTTGAGAGCACAAACTTCCTGGATGATGACCTCTCTCTCTTCATGTTTCCTCATAAGCTCACAAATTTCATTTTTCAAGTTGTTGTTTTCCTGCATGAGGGCCTCATTGTCCACATCATAATTTTGGTTGAAATGTTGGAAGACGTAGTTTTCTCTTTTCGCGACTTTGCTTTCTTCCATGGAGGACTCCCCTTCCACCCCAAGACTTTGCTTACTTTGTGGGTGCTCAAACATCTCACGTGTCAACGAATAACTGTCTTCCTCCACCGTTTGACCCATGTGGAGATTGTGGAGCCCTTTAATTTCTTGTCTAAGACTTTCGTTTTCTTGGAGAATGAACTCATTCTCCTCACTCAGTTTTCCATGAACATTTTGGAGTTCAAGAATTTGTTCTTTCAAGTTGTGGTTTTCTTGGATGATGACCTCTTTGTCCATCTCCTGCTTTTCTTGCAGCTCCTGGATGTCATGTGTGACAGCCTCCTTTTGATGGTTTCGGCTAATGACGTGTTTCAATAAACTTTGTTGGTGTTGGCTGTGGAGCTCTTTGATCTCACTTTTTAGCGATTCGTTCTCCTGGTAAATATAATCCTTTTCCATCATTTGGTTTTGGAGGAGGTGTTTAAGCTCCTGAATCTCCTGTTTCAGAGTGTACGATTCTTGGGTGAAGACCTCTCGCTCTATCATCTGTTTCCGCTCAAGCTCACAAATTTTAAGTTTCATGTCTTCGTTTTCACAGAGAATAGCATCTCTCACTTCTTTGTCATGCCGGTTGACTTGGTGGAGCTCATCAATTTCTCCTCGCAAAATATCATTCTCCCTCTTGATGCTGTCTTTGCCACCACTGTCTTGTTGCAGCTGCGGGAATTCACTCATTTGATGTTTCGATGAATCAGTCTCCCAGCACATAACACCTTTGTCCACCCGGTGGTTTTGGTGTAGTTCGTGAATGTCACATGTCAAAGCATCATTTTCTTGACACATGACTTCCGTGTTTGCATGTTGTTTCTGACTGAGAAGATGGAGCTCATCAACTTCATATTTCAGACAGTCATTTTCCAGGACGATGCTATTTGTCTCCAACATCTGATTTTCTAGGAGCTGTTGGAGCCTCAGAAGTTCTTGTCGCAGAACATGACTCTCCTGGATGATGACCTCTTTCTCAGCTGCATTGTTTTGATCAACGTCACGGATTTGAAGAAGTAGATCCTCGTTTCTATGCGTGAGTGCCTGCATCTCCTCTTTGTGATCCTTGTGGAGCTCATGAATTTTATCTTTTAAAGCATCAATTTCTTGGTTCCTGAATTCCTTCTCCTCCTCTAGACTTTCCAGGAGCTGCTGGCATTCTTGGATTTCTTGTTTCAGAGTTGAAGTTTCGCGTATGACAAACTCTTTTTCCACCTTGAATTTGTTTTTGAGCTCCTGCAATTCATCCCTGAGATCATTATTTTCATGACTTAGGACTTCTTTCTCTGCTGTTAGTTGAGAGTGTGACTGGCGCAACCCCTGAAATTCTTGTTTCAGAACATGGGTTTCCTGGATGACAATCTCCTTCTCAACCATAATTTTCTCATTAAGCTCGTTGATTTCAGCTTTCAAGTCATCATTCTCCCTCATGATGGTCTTCTTCTCCATGTTTTGACTGCGCTGGAGCTGATGGAGCTCCTGAATTTCTTTTCTCAGGACCAAGTGTTCCCGTCTCATGGTTTCCTCTGTGTCTAATTTTAGATTTTGAAGAAGCCGTTGGAGCTCAACAATTTGGTCTTTGAGTGTTTCTCTTTCCTGGATGAGTGTATCTTTATCTGTCATGTTCTTTCCCTGCAGCGCATGGATTTCATGTGTCAGTGCTTCATTGTGCTTCGTCAAATCCTCTGCTTTTGTATTTTGGAGTTGTTGTTGCTTCTGGAGCTTCTTGAGTTCATCTTTCAGAGAGACATTTTCTATGTCTAGCAGCGCTTTTTTCTGCTTCTCATTGTTGTAGAGGTGTTGAAGGCCCTCAGTTTGTTGCTTCAGAACATGATTTTCTTGTACAATGACCTCTGGATGAACAGTATCATTTTGGTAGAACTCATGAATTTCAAGTTTCAGGACCTCATTTTCCTGGCTCAGGGTGTTGCTTTCCTGCTTTTGCTTTTGTAAGAGCTCTTGCAACTCTTGTATTTTTTGATTCAGATTATCAACTGCTCTGCTCATAGAATCTCTGTCTTCATTCACCTTCTGATGGAGCAGGTATATTCCTTGTTTGAGATTCTCTTTTTCTTGAATGATGACCTGCTTCTCCATTTCAAGGTTATGCTGGATCTCTCGGAGATCGTAAATCTTTCCTCTAAGATCATGATTTTCCAAGGTGTCAACCATGGGTTTCTCATTGAGCTCACAACATTTCTGCGTCAGGGTCTTTATTTCTGCCTTCATTTCTTCTTTCCTTACAGTTTCCTCTTGGTGCTGCTGTGTGAGCTCATTCATTTTGATTCTCAGAGCATCGTTCTCCAAGACAAGAACATCTTTTTCTCGAATCACAGTTTGGTACAGTTGGTGCAGCTCAGCAATTTCTTGCTCAAGATTTTCGTTCTCCTGCACAATGAGATCGCTCTCATACTTTTGCTCCCGAATTTCTTGTTTCAAAGCATTGATTTTGGAGACAGCTTCTTCTTTGTCAGCATTTTCAGCACTGTGGAACTGCTGGAGTTCATGAATTGTTTTTTTAAAATCATCATCGTCCCCCTCTGCGGTGACCATCTCGGTGTCTTGATGATGGTCCATCTGTTGGAGCTCTGGCATTTTACTTGGGGTATTGCTTTCTTGGCGTATGATATCATGGAGATTTTCAAGCTCACTCACTTTTTGCTTCAAAAAAATATTTTCTAAGACGACCTCTTCATGTGCTTGACATTTTTGATGGAGTTCACAAATATCTTGTTTCAGTGCATTGTTTCCCATTTCAATATTCTCTTTCTCCATTATATGAGTTTTGTGGTGCTCGTCAATTTCTTGTGTAAGGTTTTCATTTTCCTGGATGAGGACCTCCTTCTCAGGAAGAACATTTTGATACTGCAACTGGAGCTCTAGACTTTGGCTTGAAAGACACTCACTTTTATCAGTCATGACCTCTGTCTTCACATTAGGCTCTAGGTGTGGTTGACTGAGTGGCTCAGATTCTTGGTCTATTGCAGACTCGTATTGAATGATCTCTCTGTCTCTGTCATGCGTTTGTTGCAAGGCTAGAATTTCATCTTTTAAAGTATCATTTTCATGGCAACTGACCTCTCTCTTGAGGTTAAGTAGATCATTGAGTTGTTGCAACTCGTTAATGTTGTGTTTCAGATCAGCGTTTTCCTGAATGATGACCTCCCTGTGTGCTTCCCATGTGTAGCAAGGGTGGTGGGGGTCTGTACTTGCTTTGTTAAGTGCATTCCTCTCTTGAATCACGACCTTATTGTCTATTTTGTGTAAGTCAGTTTCGCTATTCACGTTTTCCTCTTCCTGATTCAAAACATCTGTTGCTATCTCTGTCTGATTTTGAGAGAGCTCTTGGATTTTGATTTTTAGAGCATCCATACCCTGGATCATCATGGCCTTCTCCATAGCCTGTTGATGGTAAAGCTGGTGAAGTTCATCAATTTCCTGCTCCAGACGATAATTTTCCATGAGACTTTTATAGTCTTTTTCTTTCTTGTTTTTCTGGAGCTCATGGAGATCAAGGATTTCTTGTCTTTGGGATTCATTTTCTTGAATAATAAGTTCTTTCTCTACATCCATTTTCTGGTGAAATTGTTTGAGTTCAGCAATTTCTTGTTTGAGAGTGCTATTTTCTTCCATGACAGCATCATACGACTCTTGTTTTTGGTTACGTGCTTGGAGGTCTTGTTGGAAAGTTTCATTTTGCAGGTCCGTAACTTCTTTCTCAATGATTTCATTATTAATTTCACCTTTTAAAGCATTATCTCTCCGATTGATGGCATCAGCCTCCATGATGTTATCTTGATGGAGCCGCTGAAGGTCACAAATTTGTTGCTTTAGCGCACAATTTTCTTGGCTCATGACTACCAACTCTTCATTCTGTTGAAGGTGCCGCTGATGGAGTTCATCAATTTTGTTTTTCAAAGCAACGTTTTCCTGGCTCATGACCACCTTTTCCATATTCAGCTGATGGTGGAGATGGTGAAGTTCATGAATTTCCTCTTTAAGGGCCTGATTTTCCTCCACGATGACCTCTCTTTCCACCTGAAGTTTTTGGGGGCGCACATTTATTTCACTTGCATTGCTTTCCAGAGGAGCAACAGTTCCCTCCAGATTTACATTTTGTTGCAAATGTTCATTCAGTCGTTTAGTCAGAGTTTCTTTTTCTTGAAGAATAACATCTTTCTCAACATTCAGTTTATGGTACATCTGGTGGAGTGTTTGTACTTCATGTTTCAGAGCATTATTTTCATTGACAATTATCTTTTTTGCTGCAGTTTCATTTTTGTGGCGCTGCTGGAGCTCATGCATTTCTTGTTTTAGAGTGTCGTTTTCTTGGATGAGAACCTCCCTCTCTAGATTCAGTTTACACTGGAGTGCTTGGATCCTTTTAGCTTGTTGCTGCAGAGCATAGTTTTCTGTGTCAGTGTATGCCTCTTCCTCGCTGAAGGCTAACTGAGGTGTATCATGTAACAAGGGAGTATTTCCCTGGGTAACAATCTCTTCATCTATGCTGAGATTTTGGTAGAGTTGTTGCACATCAAGTTTTACGGTTCTATTGTCCGGGCATGTGACCTCCGTGTTGTCATTGTGCTGCTGATGTAACTGGTGGTCCAACTCAAAGGTTTCACTTTTCAAAGCATCAATTTTTCTGCGCATGACGTCATTGTCTACTTTGTGATTAATGAGGACTTGGTGGAGATCATGAATCTCATGTTGCAGCGTCTCATTTTCCTGTGCAATGATCTCTTTCTCAACATTTAGTTCATGGTTTAGTTGCTGGAGATCATAAATGTCTTGCCTGAGGGCACCGTTGTGTTGGATTAATACTTCCTTATCCATGTTGTGATTTTGTTGGAGTTCATGAACTTCATGGGTCAGGAAATAATTTTGCTCACTCATGACTTCATTCTGAGCAGCGTCCTGATGGTGGAGCCTGTGAAGGTCATCCACTTCCTGTTTCAGAGCCTCATTTTCCATCGCAATGACCGCTATTTCTCTTCTCTCGTGTTGATGGCACTCCAGGTGTTGGTGAATCTCAGCCTTCAAAGCTTCATTTTCCTGGATGAAGACCTCTTTCTCGGTACTTAGCTGGCGGTAAAGGTGATGCAGCTCGTGGACCTTGTGTCTCAGCGTGTCATTTTCCATACTCATGACCTCTTTTTCCCCGTTTAGGTTTTGCTGGCACTGATAAAGCTTGTCAAGTTGTTGTTGTAGAGCATGGGTCTCCTGGTCTTTATTTGCATTCCATTCAAGGTGGAGCTGTTGGAGCTGATGGATCTCCTTCTTCAGAGCATCATTTTCTTGGATTACCCCTCTGTCCACTGTATGTTTACGCTTGAGCTCAATAACCTCATTTTGCAGTGCATAATTTGCCTGGAGAAAAGCCTTGTGCTCCATCTCCTGCCTTTGTTGTAGCTGGTGGAGTTCATTAAATTTTTTTTGGAGAATTACATTTTCCTCATTCTTGACTTCTTTCTCCTCATTTTGGTCATGATGCAGCTGGTAGAGCTCACCTATTTTTCTCCTCAGAGCATACATTTCTTCCATGGCGTCTTGTTTTTCAGCCTTGTGTTTTCGACGGAGCTCAAAGATTTTCTGTTTCAGAGCGATATTTTCTTCACTTGTAGCATCTTTCGCTGAACAGCTTTGACATGTTTGACCACTCCTCCAAAACCCCTTTTTCTCGCATGCCAATCTTTTATAGGCATCGATGTCTTCTCTTGAACATTTCTTCTCATTTTTGAATCCTACTCTAAACATTTCAGTTTTGAGTGGGATGCTGATTCTGTCAATTTCATTTTTGCCAAATACCTCCTCCAGTATTTTTCCAGTCTCTTCATTTATTTGATGTCGAAGAGAAGCTTTCCTCACATCTTCACGTTGATGGACTTGATATTTTTTGTTTTGTTTTAAAAGGTAATGGTAAAAATGCTGAAGGCGGTAAAGTTCTTTGTGCTGGATCTGAGTTTCAAGACGAAGGCGAACAATTTCTCTGAACGATAAATCATTGTTTTTTGAAAGCTTGCAGTTTTCATTGTGAAGAGCCTTATTTTCACTCTTCAAAGCCGTTACAGTGGGATTTGTGATATTTGAATCCATTCTGTATTTCCTACACACCAAAACATTTACATTGCCTTGTTATTTACTTGTTCACAAAATTCACATAATGTATAAATATGTCACAGATGATGTAATGCCAAAGTGATTTCATCACAATGCACAATGGAAATCAGTACAAAGTTTGTGAAGAAGTAAGTCAATGATGTCATCACTTTTGCACAATTCAGTTCTCAACAATCAGAGATGTCAGCAATGTCCTAAATATAATGAAAGAATCCACAGAACAGTAATCAGTAGTTTCCTTCTTTTTCCTCTTTGGGCTGCTCCCTCCAGTGGTCACCACAGCCTCTGCACAAGACCAAAGCATCACAATCTTGCCTCTCTGACCATCTCCCCAAATGCTCCACCTTACTGGTTCCTTTGATGACCTAATTTCCAATACTGTGTAACCTGGTTACTCCCAAAGAAAACATCAGCATCTTCCTCTCTGCCATCTCCAGCTCAGCCTACTGTCTCTTAGACAGAGTCACTGTATCCAAACCAGACATCAAGGCAGGTCTCAGTTCAAACTACTCCTGTCTGTCTTCATTCAATTCAATTCAATCCCATGTCATTTGTATAGCGCCCAATCACAACAGAAGTTTTCTCAAGGCGCTTTCAAAGAAAAAGTTACAAGACAGCATGTTTTAAAGACAGCCTGTGCCTAACCTTGGCGATGTTACAAAGGTGGAAGAAGGCAGTTCTTGACATTCGTCATATGTGCGAATCGAATAATATATCTTAATCAAAGATAACACCTAGATTTTTTACAGTGGTGCTGCAGGCCAAGATAAAGCCATCCAGAGTAGCTATATCATTACAAATTGTATTTCTGGGGGGTTCAGGACCAACAACGATAGCCTCAGTTTCATTTCACTAACAAGTTCAGTAACAGGAAATTTCAAGTCATTCACATTTTTATGCCCCTAAGGCAAGCCTGGAGTCTAGCCAGTTGGTTAGTTTCGTAGAATAGAATGCTTTTATTGTCATTGTGCAGCACAGCAAGAGAATCATGGCACAACGAAATTAAGGTGGCACAACGAAATTAAGAAATCCACAGGCTTCATTGATAGATACAGTTGTGTATCGTCTGCCCAACAATGAAAAGTGTTTCCTGATGATACTGCCTAGAGCAGGGGTCAGCAACCCACGGCTCTGGAGCCCACATGTGGCTCTTTAGCCTCGCCCTAGTGGCTCCCTGGAGCATTCTCAAAAATGTATGAAAATGGAAAAAGGTTAAGGAAAAATATCAATTTTTTGTTGTGACATGGTTTCTCTGAGAGGAAAAATTGGACACAAAATTCTTGACATTTTCCAATGCTGTAAAAATGTGTAGAATAAATTTTCAGTTCATTAACAAGGCTTATGTAAGGCTTTTAATTCTTTTGCGGCTCAAGGCAGATTTGTTTTATGCTTTATTGGTCCAATATGGCTCTTCCAACATTTTTAGAATCGGTTCAAGCATAGAACCCCGTGGAACTCCATGTCTAACTCCATGGAGGATACATCATTAACATACACAAACTGAAATCTGTCCGACAGATAAGACCAGTTTAAAGCAGTTCCTCTGATGCTGATTAAATTCTCTTGCTGCTGTAAAGGGATCTGATGGTCAATGGTGTCTTGGTGTGGTGATGTACCCTTGAAACCTGACTGAAATTCCTCAAATAAACTATTGCTCTGCAGATTGTCACACAACTGATTGGCGACAACTGTCCCAAGGATCACGGGGAGAAAAAGAAGGTTGGAAATAGGCCTATGATAGGCAAAAATCCCAGAATCGAGTTGTTTTTTTAAGCAGAGGCTTAATCACAGCAACTTTGAAAGACTGTGCACAGCCAGTCAAAAAGATGTATTAATCATACTTAGTATAAGAGTTCCTGATAAGGGAAAGACTTCTGTGAGCAGATCAGTTGGAACAGCGTTTAACATACAGGTTGATGGCCTAGCTGAAGAAATCATCTTGGCTAGTACAGGTAGGTCAATAGGGGAGAAGCAGTGTAGGAACCGTCCCGGTTGTAAGTACCCTGGACCTGAGGTTACATACGTCTGAGGGAATGGGACCATTAATTTTGCCTTATTGCTACAATTTTATTATAGCGACTAGCGAATTTGGAGTGAGACAAAGCACTGATACAATTGCCTACTGAAACCTAGCTAAAACACTGTCCGATATACATCTAGTAATGACAGTTTTGTCCAGTAGTGGGTAATCCTGAGGAAGGAACGCTCGACTACAATACCGTACGTTATGTACTGAACAATTACAGCACATGATACATTTTATGTGATATTGTTATGTCAGGTGACGGGTACGAGTCAGACGCAGAACTTGAGCAGATGATAATTCAGGGCAAAAGTGTTGAATAGGTAAAAGGCAAAAGGCAAAATCCAAAAAACGGGCAGAAGTTAGAATAATCACAACATGATCAGGCGTTGCTTGAGAAACACAGTGACAAAAACTCAGAATCCAGAACCCGGTAGTGTCAAAAAATAGGCAAACTGATGTGAACATAACGGGTAAATTTGACCCCGACACAAAAACACAGAAAGCAGAAGCCGGCAGCATTGAAAAACAGGCTGCCAAACAAGTGCCAAATAACTCAAGACAAAACTGTGACAGTCCTACACCCCAGAAACCAATGGGCGGCAACTCAAAACCCTTCGCAATTAATTCCAATGTCCATTAAGCGAAAAATAAAGTCCCGAAAACAGGCAGGTTCAAGAATTTAACAAGTTTCTTCAACAACAGGCACTGAGTGACATGCACAAGGTTCTGAAGCAGAGTCATCATTTCAGGTACAGGCAGAGGTCAGAATAATCATAGCGCATAAACAGGCATAGCGTGAGAAACACTGAGTGATACAGAGAGATGATCAGAGTGATACAGAATGACGATCAGACGCAGACACATGGCTTGAACAGACTTAAATACCTGGTCTCATAATTGGAAATCATTCACAGGTGTGTATGTCACTTGACACACGACAAAATCAAACACAGAAGTTCCAAACAAGGGCATAGGGGTGGCCATCCATAAGTCTTTGAGGAGGACGGGGGTTCCGGAGCAGGACAGTGGCGTAGTCCACGAGATGTGGGCCCATGGACGCAGCAGGCCGGCCAGTGGTCGATTCGAAGCGTTTTTTAAGTCCATTGGGCAGAACCAGGGTCAAGAAATCGCCCAGAGCAAAAAAAAAAAAAAGGCAGACAGACATGAACATAACTTGTGAATTCGACCACCAGGCAAAAACACAGAATAAGGGACCCGGTAGTGTCAAAAAAAAAAGGTATACAGACGAGAACAGAACCTGTAAATCTGACCCCCAGAGAAAACCACAGAAAGCAGAAGCTGGCAGCATCGAAAAACAGGCAGCCAGCAGAATGACACAGAAAGACGATCAGACGCAGAGACATTGCTCAAACAGACTTAATTGGAAATAATTCACAGGTGTGTGTGTCAATTGACACACAACAAAATCAAAAACGGAAGTTCCGAACAAGTGCATGAGCGTGGCCCCAGCCCACACATGTCTCAAGTCAGTCACACGGTGACCCAGTGTCGCCAGGAAACAGACCTCTTGAGCAGGAACCCTGACATGTTGGGCCCATTTTGTCAGTTGTTGACTTAACATCAGAATTTGCATCATCCATCCATCCCTCCATCCATTTTCTGCTGCTTATCCAGGGCCGGGTTGTGGGGGCAGCAGTCTCAGAGAGAAAGCCCAGACTTCCCTCTCCCCAGACACCTCCTCTAGCTCCTCTGGGAGGACCCTGAGGCGTTCCCAGGCCAGCTGGGAGACATAGTCCCTCTAGCACATCCTGGGTCTTCCTTGCGGCCTCTTCCCAGTTGGACATGCCTGGAATTCCTCCCTAGGGAAGGCATCCAGGAGCAATCCGGTGCAGATGCCCGAACCACCTCAGCTGGCTCCTTTCGATGTGGAGGAGAAGCGGCTCTACTTTGAGCTCCTCTCGGGTGACAGAACTCCTCACCCTATCTCGTAGAGTGCATCCCGCCATCCTGTGGAGGAAACTCATTTCAGCTGCTTGTACTCGAGATCTTGTCCTTTCGGTCATGACCCAAAGTTCATGACCATACGTAGGTGAGGGTAGGAACGTAAATCGACCGGTAAATCGAGAGCTTTGCCTTCCGACTCAGCTCCTTCTTTACCACGACGGAAACGATACATCGAGCGCATAACTGTCGCTGTTGCACCGATCCGTCGGTCGATCTCTCGTTCTATTCTACCCTCACTCGTGGACAGGACCCCAAGATACTTAAACTCCTCCACTTGAGGCAGGATCTCGTCTCCGATCCGGAGGGTGCTAACCACCCTTTTCCGGTCAAGAACCATGGCCTCAGATTTAGAGGTGCTGATTCTCATCCCCACCATCTCGCACTCGGCTGCAAATCGCCCCAACGCACGTTGGAGGTCCTGGTCTGAGGGTGCCAACAGGACAACATCGTCTGCAAAAAGCAGCAATAAGATCCTGTGGTCCCCAAACTGGACCCCCTCCAGACCCTGACTGCGCCTGGAAATCTTGTCCATATAAATGATGAACAGGACCGGTGACAAAGGGCAGCCCTGGCGGAGGCCAACATGCACTGGGAATACGTCTGACTTACTGCCAGCAATGCAAACCAAACTCCTGCTCCGGTTGTATAGAGACGGCACAGCCCGTCATTAGGGGCCATGAACTCCATACTCCCGGAGCACCCCCCACAGAGCACCACAAGGGACACGGTTGAATGCCTTCTGCAAGTCCACAAAACACATGTGGCCTAGTTGGGCAAACTCCCATGATCCCTCCAGTATTCTGTGGAGAGTATAGAGTTGGTCAAGTGTTCCACGGCCAGGACGGAACCCGCACTGTTCCTCCTGGATCTGAGGTTCCACTATGGGCTCTCCTCTCCAGCACCCTGGAACAGACTCTCCCGGGGAGGCTGAGGAGTGTGATCCCTCTGTAATTGGAACACACCCTCCGGTCCCCCTTCTGAAATAGAGGGACCACCACCCCGGTCTGCCTGTCCAAGGGCACTGTCCCCGACTGCCATGCAATGTTGCAGAGGCATGTCAGCCATGACAGCCCTGCAACATCTAGGGCAGGGGTCACCAAAGTGGTGCCCGCGGGCCCCAGGTAGCCCTCAAGGACCAATGGAGTAGCTCTCATTGCCTAGTCTAAGACTAGCAACAATCTTTAAGGAATCTTCATTGAGAGTTTATTTTTGAATTATTGTCTCTGAGTGAATTTTGATGGTTCATAAATACTGTGTAGAGCTATACATAAGTTGAAAGTTAGGGTTAGGGTTAGGGTTATCAACCTCTGAAAAAATGAGGAAATTCGTCACAAGTAGCCCTTTGTGTCACTCAGGGTACTATAAGTAGCTCACAGTGCCAAAAATGTTGATGACCCCTGATCTAGGGACTTGAGATACTCTGGGCTGATCTCGTCCACCCCCTGCACCTTACCACCGTGCATCAGGACAGCTCAATTATTCCCGTTTCATTTTCATTAACTAATCTGAGCCAGCACAATTGGCCACAATTGTCAATTGCATTATGAGGAACCATACCAGTTTTTTGTGTTTTGGCAATTCAGACAACTTCGGACAAAGCTTAAAAGGAGTAAACATGTAGATGCAGCTCAGGTTTGGCCCCTATTTGACGGCTGAGAATTGTTTCATGAATATAAGTAAAAATGTTATTTTGATGTGATACAATGTGGTTTAAATGTTAAAAGATTAGATGACTACCATTGCCATCCTCAGGATTAGACTTCAAATAATATTACAAGAATTTCACTACACCCAAATACAGGGTCAATACCAGCAATCATTAATGGTGTTTTGTCTGTTCAGAGATGTCAGTATGTCCCTGTAAGACATTGCTGTGGCAGTTTTTTTTACAGTATGTAATTGCAAAATTAAGTGTGACCAGACAAGGCAGATTTGGCAGCCAATTACTGTAATATCGATAAAGAACCTTTTAAAAGTCTGCTTACTTTCAGTTAGATTAAACATTCAACACATTGAAAATTCTCTAGGACTTTGGGGAAGTTTGTAGCAGCTCCAAAATAGTTTGCGAAAATGTTGATATGACCAATGTGGTCGTGGAAATGGTTGTGGTTTATATGTCCCACGGATCGAGGAATCTATGAAATCCAGGGGGGAGGATGTCGAATGTCTTTGGGATGAATCTCCTCCAAGCTATTTTTTTGTGAGAGTGGTTGTTAAGAATGATTTGGTGCATTCAAATGTACAGAATCAAAGTAAAGCAAATGGCGCAAATCACTGCAAAGGACAGTCTGAGGATGGTGATCTCTTTGTCCAGAAGGAGTTTGTGGTGGAGCTGGGGCAGCTCCTGAATTTCCTGTTTTAGAACATCATTTTCTTTGCTGATAATTTCATTTTCAATTTTGTGTGTTCGTTGAAGCTCATGAATCTGTTGTTTCAGGGAGTTATTCTCTTGGACAATGGCTTCCTTGTCCGTTCTGAGTTTTTGTTGGAGCTGCTGAACCTTCTGTTTCAAAGCGTTATTGGCCCTGCCCATGACCTGTTTCTCTACATTTTGTTGATGGTGCAGCAGGTGTAGTTCGTGTTTCACTGCATCATTTTCCTGGCTCATTATGTCTTTTTCCATTTTTTCAGTCTGTTGGTGTAGGTGGAGCTCATGGATTTGGTGTTTCAGAGCATAACTTTCCTCTTTCATGAACTCTCTCTCCATGTTCTTGTGGTGTTGGAGCTCGTAGAGCTCACGAATGTCTTCTTTCAAAGCGCAATTTTCTTGGGTGATGTCCTCTTTTTCCACCGCATGTTTTTGATGGAGGTCATGAATATCGCTCCTCAGATTTTCAGTCTCCTGGATGAGCATTTGTTTGTCATCATTCAGTTTCTGGAGGTCTCCTTGAAGCTCAATGATTTGTTGTTTCAAAACGTAATTCTCATCAATGATGACTGCCTTCTCCACATTTCGTTCGAGATGGAACACCAGAATTTCTTTCTTCAGCCCATCATTCTCTTGGTTCATAGACTGTTTTTCCTTATTGTGTTGAAATTGGAGCTCCTGAACTTCATATTTTAGAGAATCGATTGTTTTCGTCATGAGCTCTTTCTCCAAATTCTTCTGGTGGTGAAGCTGTTGTAGCTCATTAATATCTTCTTTCAGGGCAGAATTTTCATGGATGATCTCCTTCTCAACACTCCGTTCTTGAAGCATCTGGAATTCTTGTTTCAGGGCGTAATGCTCTTGGGCCATGACATCTTTTTCCTCCTGATGTTTTTGATGGAGTTCTTTGATGTCATGTTTGAGAGCATCATTTGCCTTGCTTATCAGCTCTCTCTCAATGCTCTGTTGATGACAGAGCTGGTCAAACTCCTGAATTTCCTGTTTCAGATGATCATTGTCCTTGCTGATGATTTGTTTTTCCTCACTCAGATTTTGATGAAGCTGGTGCAGCTCATCAATCTCTTGTTTGAGATCATAATTTTGTTGTATGATCTCCGCTTTTTCCACCTCGTGCTTTTGGTGGAGCTCACTAAGATCATGTTTCAGCACATCATTTTCCTTGCTCAAAAACTCCCTCTCCATATACTGCTGACGGTGGAGTTGGTCAAGGACAAGAACTTCGTTTTTCAGGGCTTCGTTTTCTTGGAGAAGGACTTCTTTCACCCTGTGGAATTCATGAAGTGCATGACTGAGGTCAAGAATTTCTTGTTTCAGACCACTGCTTTCCTTGTCAACCTGTCGCTGCACCAGCTGCTCGGACTCGCAAAATGTGTCTCTCAGCGAATCGCTCTCTTGAATCAATGCCTCTTGATCCATATTGAGATGCAGTTGGTGGAGCTCATTGATTTTGTACTTGAGTGCATGGTTTTCATCTCTGTCCATGCTCTGTTGATGGTGGAGCAGGTAGATCTCTTGCCTCAAGGAATCGTTTTCCATGGTTATTGTTTCTTTCTCCACCTTTTCATTTTTGTGAAGCTGCTGGAGCTCCAGGAGTTCATGCTGCAGTTCAACATTTTCTTGGCTCATTATCTCCGTCTCCACATTCTTCTGATGGTGCAGCTGGTGGAGCTCATGAATATCCTCTTGAAGAGCATTATTTTTATGGATAATGTCCTCTGTTTGCACATTATGTCTCTTTTGGAGCTCATGAATTTGGTGTTTCAGACTTTGATTTTCCTGAAACGTTATGTCTTTTTCTGCTTTATGGAGCTGTACCTCATGTTTCAGGGCATCAATCTCCTTGCACATTTCCTCTTTTTCCATGTCTTTGTCCTGGTGAAGCTGGTGCAGCTCGTAAACCTCAAGTTTCAGGGCGTTGTTCTCTTTCATTGTGATTTCCTTCTCCAAGGTGTTCTGCTGGTGGACCTTGTGATTTTCAGTTTTGAGATAATCATTTTCCTGCATGAAGATCTCTTTCTCCACCTCGTGTTGTTGATAGAGCTCATGAATTTCTTGTTTCAGATGTTCGTTGTCCCTGACGATGATCTCTTTCTCCACCTCGTGTTTTTGGTTAAGTAAATGAATTTCTTTCTCCAGAGCATCATTTTCTTGAATGATGACCTCCTTTTTCAATTTGTGGTTTTGATGGAGCTCATGAATGTTGTGTTTGAGGGAATCAATCTCCTGATTGATGGCCTCTTTCTCCAGATTTTGCTGATGTTGTAGCAGGTCGAGCTCATTTTTCAGAGCATCAATTTCTCTACTCATGGACTTTTTCTCCAACTCCATATTTTGGTGGTGATGATGGAGTTCAAGGATTTCATGTTTCAGGGCAGCGTTTTCATGCTCCAGCATGTCTTTTACCACATTCTGCTGATGTCGGAGCTGGTGATTGTCTTCTTTCAGAGCATAATTTTCCTGGATGATGACCTCTTTTTCTTCCTCATGTTTTTGGTTCAACTCAAGAATCTCATGCCTCAGCTTTTCGTTGTCTTGCAGGTTGACCTCTTTTTGCACGTTCACTTTATGTATGTTTTGCTGAAGCACACGTATCTCCTCTTTGAGAGCATTATTTTCCTGAGTGAGGCCCTCTTTATCGACTTTTAGTTTTTGATGAAGATCATGAATTTCGTGTTTCAGTGCATAGTTTTCCCAGCTCATGACCTCCTTTTTCACATTCTGTTGATGCTGGAGTCGATGGAGCTCAGTCTTGAGGGCATCATTTTCCATGCTCACGGCATCTTTCTCCGCACTCTGATTCTCGTGAAGATGGTGGATTTCATGAATTTCATGTTTCAGAGCGTCGTTTTCTTTGCTCATGGTCTCTCTCTCCAAAGTCTGCTGGTGATGGAGCTGTTGGAGCTCATGGATACCTTCTTTCAAGGCATAATTTTCTTGTATAAGTTGCTCTAATTTGAACTGATGATGAAGCTGTTCAAGTTCATCAATTTCATTTTTCAATGCCTCATTCTCCATGCTCAGAACTTGTTCCTCTGCAGTTTGTTGGCTGTGTTGGTGAAACTTGTAAAAATCTTGTTTCAGAGAATAATTTTCCTGAAGAATTACATCTATTTCCAGTTTGTGGTTTTGGTCAAGCTCATGGATTTTGTGTTTGAGAGCACTATTTTCCTGGCTGATGACCTCTTTCTCCAATCCTTGTTGGTGAAGAAGCTGGTGCAGCTGCTGAAGTTCCTCCTTCAGGGCAACGTTTTCCTGTGCAATGACATCCTTCTCCAAATTAAGTTGATGGAGTTGGTGGAGCCCATGATTCAGAACATCAGTTTCAATGCTCATCTCATTCATCTCTACATTTCTGTGCTGCTCATGAATCTCATGTTTCAGGGCATTGTTTTCTTGAATGAGGGCGTCTTTCTCCATGCTGATATGATGGTGTAACTCGTTGAGCTCATCAATGGTGTGCTTCAGAGTGCTATTTTCTTGATCCATGACCTCCTTCTCCACATTCTTTTGATGATGGAGTAGATCTAGCTCGAGAATTTCATGTCTCAAAACATCGTTCTCTCGGCTCATTGCATCTACCTCCAGTTTGAGATTTAGGTGGAGGTGTTGGAGCTCATGAAACTTGGTTTTCAGGGCATCAATTTCCCTGCTCATTGTGTCCTTCTCCAGCTTTTGGTCTTGGTGGATTTGCTGAAATTTTGTCTTCAGCTCGTCATTTTCCCTACTCATTGCCTCCTTTTGCTCTTTTTGGCTTTGGTGCAGCTGGTGAAGCTCGTGTATTTCTTTTTTCACCATATCAATATCTGTGGTGATTGCCTCTTTTTCCTCCTTTAGAGCTTGTAAGAGCTCATGAACTTTCTTTTTCAGAGCATCATTTTCCTCACTCATGGTGTCCCTCTCCAGTTTTTGATTTTCCTGGAGCTTGTAGAGTTTGTTTTTCAAAGCATCATTTTCCCCTCTCATGATGTCTTTTTCCTCCTTTTCATACTGATGGAGCTGGTGAACCTCATTTTTCAGACTATCAATTTCCACATTCATGGCTTCCTTTTCTAGTATTTGATCTTTGTGCCGCTGCTGAAGCTCATGAACACAATTTTTCAGGTTGTCATTTTCTTTGCTTAAAACACATTTTTCTGCCTTTTCATCTTCATTTAGCTGGTGAAGTTCATGGACCTCATTTTTCAGAGCATTCATTTCCCTGTGGATGGTATCTAGCTCCACCATTTCAGCTTGTTGGAGTTCAAGAAATTTGTTTTTCGATGTTTCAGTATCCCTGGTCTCGACTTCTTCCTCTAACTTTTGATTGTGGTGCAACAAATGGAACTTGTTTTTCAGAGCCTCAATCTCCCTGTTTATGACCCCGTTCTCCTCTTTTTGGTTTTGATGGGCCAAGTGGAGTTCATGAAGTTGTATTTTCAGAGATTTGTTTTCCTGACTCATAGTCTCTTTCTCCTCCTCCTGAGGATGATGGAGCTCGCGAAGTTCATTGATGTTTTTCTTCAGAGCATGATTTTCATCAATGATTATTTCTTTCTCAATATTTAGTTGACGATTGAGCTGTTGCAGCATCAGAATTTCATGATTCAAAGTCTCATTTTCCCTGCTCATAATTTCTTTGTCAATATTGTGTTTGTGGCGGAGCAGACACAGCTCACTTTTCAAGTCATTGATTTCCTTGCTCAGTGAACGCTCCTCTAGCGCCTGTTGTTGCTGCACCTGCTGGAACTTGAGAATGTTGTCTTTCAGGAAACTGTTCTCTTGCATAATCATCTCATTCTCCACTTTATGCTGCTGGCGTAGCTCATGAACTTGGTGTTTCAGAACATTATTTTCCCTGCTCATGTCTTCATTTCTCAACTTTTCACTGTGGTGGAGTTGCTGGAGTCTGTTAACCTCATATCTAAGTTCATAATTTTCCATGGTAGCGGCATCTTTCTCAGCTTTTTCATTGTGATGATGCTCGTGGAACTCACGTACTTCATCTCTCAGGGCAGCATTTTCCCTGCTCAAGGCCTCCATTTTCTCCTTTTGATTATGTTGGAGCTGATTGAGTTCATGAAGTTTGTGTTTCAGGGCATTGTTTTCATTGCTGAGGACCTCTTCCTCGACATTTTGCGGGGGAAGAGACTCACAGATGTGTTCTTTCAGAGCAATATTTTCTTGAATGACAACTTCCTTCTCCATATTAAGTTTGTGATTGTGCTGCTGTAACAAATGAATTTCTTGTGTAAGAGTTTCATTTTCATTGATCATTACTTCTTTGTCCAGATTCTTTTGATAACGGAGCAGATGGAGCTGATGTCTCAGGGCATCGGGTCCTCTGTTCAGTGTATTGTTATTCACCCTCAAATTTTGATGGAGCTGACAAAGCTCTTGAATCTCTTTTTTCAAAGCATCATTTTCTAACTTAATGACATCTTTTTCCAAGTTGTGTGTTTGGTGAAGCTCTTTACTTTCATGTTTGAAAGCTTCATGTTCCTGGACCAAGACATCTCGTTCCACCAGAGGTTTGTTGTTGAGCTGGGTGATGTCATTAAAGTCATGGCTCAGTGTGACATTTGCTGTGGTCACATCCTCTCTCTCTGTCATGGAAGGACGAAGTTGGTCAAATGAGTGAATTTCTTGATCAGCAATCTTTTTGTCCATGGTATGTTTTTGCAGGAGCTCTTTAATCTCTTTTTTCAGAACATGTTCCACCAGGCTCATGAATTCTTTTTCTGCCTTTTTAAAACTTCTGCTCTGTTTTTCAAAGTCTGTCGCGGTATTGGAGTTTCTTTCATTTTGAAGCTTGCTATTGAGCGTACCGATTTCTGCTCCGCCATCATTTTTGCTTGAACCCCCTTTTTCGTCCTCTGTTATTTTGTAACACATGTGGATCTCAATTTCAAGATGATGACGCACATTGTTTCGGTTTTGAAGGGCCCTATTTTCACTCTGCAAAGGTTTCAAACTGAGATTAGAATCCATTTTGAATTCTAAACCACAAATAAAACAAAAAACTACCGTACAATGCTTGCGCACAAAGCATACAGTGTAATATAATACATATATCACATTACGTGTGACCCCTTTGTGATGTCATCTCAGACACATAACACAAATTACATCGTCTTTGATGTGTGGATGGCATCAGAGGCTTGACTGTAAACTGGCACAAAATCCATGGATGACAGGGAACCTCCATGACGTCGTCACACATTGACTATCTGGCAGCTCTGTCACCGACATTCTCTGTATGATATATCCACTATCTTTCCTCTTCACCTGACCAAACTACCTCAATGTTATGATTTAGCTTTTTTCCCCAAATCGCGCCTCCTTAGCTGTTCTCTGATGATCTTATTTCTTATCCCGTCTATCCCAGTTACTCCCAGGGGAAACCTCAGCATCTTCATCTCTGCCACCCTCAGCTCAGCTTCCAGTCTCTTAGACAAAGCCACTGTTTCTAAAGTAAACATCATGGCTGGTCTCACAACCATCTTGTAAACCATCCCTTGTAGTCCAGCTGCTTCTCCTGACACTCTCCTCAGCCCACGGCTTTTATTTAACTTTTCAGATTTTTTCTAGTGACTACCGCATAGCTCAAGGCTCTACTAGAGCTGGTGCCGTTCACGGAGTGTAACATAGACTTTATAGACTTGATGTTTGCTGTGTTTACAAGTGTTGTGTCACAGAGAAAGGGACCTACATACTTTTCGTCCTCGCTCGCCACCTTAAGCTGTTGTTTGAGGCTTGTTGTTTGAAGTCCCTGATGCAGTTAGTGGATCTGGGTGGCTCTGCGGTTCATAGTGTAGCTGGGCTTGATGTTACTCCTCTGGAATGTGGCCAAACCTCTCAGCTGCATAGGTTACAATGATTGCCGTTGTGGTCTCGAGCTGCTGGTCTACTCCCCACTTATTTGTGGTTTCCAGGATCTTGCACACATTCGTGTCAAACTGAGACCACACTGACTGGTTTTCTTAAAAAAATAACAAAACAAAACACCGGAACAAAGAGCAGTCGGTCGCTGCGTCTGTACACGCTGCCATCTTGCTTTCGCATCATCTCTTGTTATATCAATGTTAGGCAGCATTTCATGTTAGCGTCAATACTTGACACTTAAGCATTTAAATGAACATCCACAAACATCACACTGAGACATTGTTTTTCAGTGTGTGCAGTTCAATTTTATTAGTATAGCGCCAAGTCATAACCGAAGTTATTCCATGGTGGTTTCCAAGATGGAGCAGGTAGAGCTCCTTAGCATTTAAACATTCAAACTCAATAAGAAACACACAAAGACCCAACACATGCACCATTTGCTGCACATTCCTATCTTACATGCCCATCTTACACTAACATGGTAGCGTTGCAGTCAGAGGTTTGCTGCTAATGTAACACTGAGTCTGAATGACAGAACAAAAAGTCTTTGGGTTTCTGACCAGTTCATATGAAATTTTGTAGACATTCACATGGATATGTCATAATGCTGGTGTGATGCATTGTTTCTCTACACAGTTCTTAATTCTATGATAAAGATTAAGTTCAAACTTCACCACTGTCTTGTTATGTCCATACATGTCCTGCACATGTACAGTACTTCTCTATCCGCACTCTAAATGTTAAATGGTAGTGGTACTCTTACCCCCTCAGTGGTACTCTTTCTTGGCACAAAGCCGCACTTCAATTTGTAATTGCCTGCCTCAACTTACCTTCAACAGCTCTCTCCCATATCCTCGTGGTGTGGCTCATCAGCTTTATGCTGCTAAAGTTATTACAATGCTGCACATCACCCTTGTTCTTAAAGATTGGCAGCAATGCATTCTCCCTCTCAACTGCCCTCTCACCCAGGCATCTACATATTTCCACGCGTACAGTATGTTCAATAGCTCTTTTGTCGAGCTTCAAAGTACTCTTGTCTTCACTCAGTACGTACTGAGCACAGAGTATAGTACATAACACCATTGGCAATCATATAATGGAATCAACGTTTTTTAAAAGTCATTAATATACTGTTATATTGGTCAATTGTATGACATAAAAAGTTGTACTTTTCAATGCAATATGTGAGAATGTACATTTTAAAAGGCAGGCATAATGGTTTTGGCTTTCATTTACTGTATTTTCTGGACTCTAAATCGCTCCAGAATATAACTCGCACCACCCAAAAAATGTGTAATAACGAAGAAAAGAAATGTATACAAGTTGCACTAGACTATAAGTTAAATTTCTGGAGGAATGTTTTTTTTATGAAATTCGAGACCAAGAACAGCCACTTCATCATGAAAGGCAAGTTACAATGATAACAATGTCATTACCCAATGCCCAATATCTGCCTCTGTGAGTTAACTTTATAGACTTTGAGTGTTAACATGTTGAGGAGTTCTACTGGTCCCACCTTTGAAAGCGCCTTGAAATAACTTGGTTATGATTTGGCGCGCTATACAAATAAAATTGACTTGACTTGACAATAGAATAGAGAAAAACAGGTTGTATAATTGTACAGCACACTAATGTAACGCATCAATGGTCAGTCAGCTACACGTAGCACACTTGTCAGCCACATCTAACGAGTGTGCCGCGGCACACTGGTTGAAAAACACTGAGATACACAACATGGGAGGAGGTGGCTCCAAGGCATAGCTAGAATAGTTTTCTTGAGGTTCTCATTGGACGACATCACTGTCACCTTCATTTTGTGGATGTAATCCAGGAATTGGTATTTGTCCAGTTATTTCCCCCTCTCATTCTGGTGTTAGATCAGGTGGACCTGTTCCTCTACCCGTCTTTCTTTTTCTTCCTTTGCGTTTTGTGGTATCAACTCTTATGTAGAACCACTTTGTTTTCACTTGGACTACAGTGCTCATCTCCGGGGATAATATGTTCATGGCCCTGGTGATTGCAGCCCATAATAATAGCATAATAGCATAACAGCATAATTTTTTTCCCCCGTTGTCATCCCCGAGGATCTCCTCTGGAAAAGGATCCCAACCTGCGTCTGATGTAAAAGTGTGCCACAGCTGGACATAAGACACTTGTTATATACACATAAAATCTGAATCATTCCAAAATGTATATGGTTACATGCACTTCAGAAATGCTGTGGTGGAGAATTGGAGCGATGCAAACTCCACCATTTTGTTCCTGGCTATGCAGGTACTTTTAGCACTTTTACGTTACGTGCTGCGATTTAGGATTACAGCTGCCATATTCATGAACACATCATCAGTCACTTCATATTCCACCAGAAATATGGGTTTGTTGTCATGTGGGTCAGCCTTGTGCTTGTTCTGTACGTGCAGGGCGGCAAGTAAGAATTTCATTGTGCAGGGAAACGTGTTTCTATATACCGTGCATATGACAAAAAAGCTTGAATTATTATTTATCATTATTATCAAAAGATTCCGGATTCTCGACTCCTTTAAATGATGTGTATGATCAAATGTAAATCATTCCCCTACCTTCTCTACGGTACATTTTGTTTTTGACATTCAGTACTTGTTCGGTTTAACACCAACCATGTTGTGTCCTCATAGAATGTGTACTACACAAATACTCAGCCGCTACACATTAGGATACTCAGTCCCACCATCGAAGATGACGACAACAAGTGCCTGGTTGATGTGAATAGCAGGCCACGCCTTTTTGAGTGCAGTTATGCCACAGCCAAACGCATGAAGCAACACTGGCTCTTCAATCAGGTAAGAGTGCACACACACAAACATGCACCTAAGATATATATAAGGTATATCATCATTTGTTTTTTACCTGCCGGGTTCTTCAAGTACCGAAGCAATGACAGGATATGTCGGTGGTCAGCATGGGTGGCTGTTTATCGGCCATCTTGGATTCAAATTGAATGTACACACGGTTGCACTGACTGAACACTCATTTCACCTCAATGGACATTAGCAGCAGAGTGCACTATACTGGCTGATGTGCAGTTCAACCATAGAGACCAATGCATTGAGGACAAATTTACCCTTTAGTAGCTGTCCACTGTTGTGACTGCTTTCCACCAAGGGGTTAATGTGAGGATCTCACTTAGTAGCAAAAACTTGATGTGATAGATCTGGCAACAACTATGCAGAATACAAAACCTCTCACACCCATGAACTTAAAATCTTCCTCCTCTCCTTTTTCTTCTTCATTTGGCTGCAGCCTTTAGTGGTCAAAAGCAGAGCAACCTCCTCCACCTCCTCCTTCATTAGAGGGATGGCACGTTGTCCAATTATGTTCACTGACCCTTTGTGTATTCAGGAGGGACACTAATAACTAGTCACTACTTTACCACCATAGAATTGCTTAAAGCATAACCTGAGCCTGCTTTAATTCAGAGGAAGTCATATAGGCCAATTCATGCAAGAGAGCTAAATTTGAACATCTATTTTTTTCCCAGTGAGGAAGTTTGATTAACAGATATCATTTGATAGAAATGGATTTCGCACATTGTTTGATATCATGTCACTGAATCATTAAAGGGCAAAGCTACATAAACAAATAACATGTTAAGGCAAATGATCAATATTTAGTGTTATTCATGTTAAACATGCTCCACACATATTCTTCATCAAACGCCCTGTCTTTGTTTTTCAGGGAGGGTCTATTCAAAACAAGAAATCCAGGAGGTGTCTGGAGCTAGTATGACCAATGAGAACGAATTTGGCTACCAGCTGGTTCTTCAGAACTGCACTGGACAGAAGTGGTTCATCACCAATGTGCTATCAATGGCCACCAATGTGCCATGGTTCTTTGTGACAGGCTGGTGAAAGGGACTCCAACTAAGGGCACAAGGACTTGTTGGGCATGTTTTGTTTGTGTGTGTTCATGCGTGTGTCTGCTCGCACGTTTGTCGAAAGAACTAAGGAAGGCCTATGCAAAGGACAGCTGTCCTTGGTCGCACCGGGTAATTCTGAGTGCCACAACGTCCTCTGAAACAGCTGACACTTCATAGAAAATGTTAAAGATTTCATTTTGCCAACAGGCTCAGCCAGAGTCGTCAGATATTTTCTAATTGCCAGAAATGATGTTTAAGTATATTTCGAGGTACACATGCATGTTTAGCTTTCTGTTGACTTTGAGGGTGTAGTGGGAACAACATGTTTTTCAACCATGTTCAAAAATGCTACTGTGTAGCGACCTCTCTGGACTCTTTACTGCTGTGATCATTTTTATTTAGTGTCACTGGTTTGTAGGTTTATTTTGTGATCCAACTGTACAAGTGTTGGTAAATTTTGTAATACAACCGAGAATACGTTATTTTGTCGATTTAAATTTGCAAATACTTACAAAATACAAGAATCAATTAAACAGCTGTGAACAACTGAATTTCAATGTGTTTTTGTAATGCTGTTAGAGGTTTGTTCATGTGTCAGTAACAATGAGAAATTGCAGCGGGGATCTGTGCAGAAGCCAGCAGATGATAATGAATTTAATTAATGATTGCCTGACGAAAATAAAACTACAGATTTGTCTCAATTTGTTCATACTGACCGATGGAGAACACCAAGGTAAATGCTCATGGATGGATCCACTTGCACCAATTATTCAAAGGTTGAAGTTTGGGTAACATCGCCAAGACATTTCCAAAATCTCTACTCTGTCATCCTCGTGTGG
>OMPJ01037459.1:0-14119 GCA_900312935.1 Carapus acus | reverse complement strand
GTAATGAAGGTCGCCAGGAGGAGCAGCTGGAGTTCGTCTCTGTATCTCCAACATGACCATCGCGGCCCGTCAGGGAGGCCGTCGCCCGCTGCAGCGGCGTGGTGGGGGGAACCATATGCCACGCACCCCAGTGCCTCACACCCTTCTCACCCCGCGCCACAGCGGCCAAAAGTCACTCCAGCTCAATTAAACCACCCCGGTGAGTGACAGAAGCTTCAGTTGTAACGTTTTAGAGGCTGGATGATGTAACCAGCCTGGAGACCCAGTGGAGACTCATGGCTCAGCACCTCATCGGCAGGCACAGTTTTAAGAAAAATAAACACTCAGTGGATAAACTTACTGGCTGCTATACTTCCAGCACTTTCATTGGCACACACGCACACACAGATTCACTTCTCATTTTTTGGCTGAATCGTGTAAATCTGTGAGCATTGCACCTGAGCTTCTCTGCTGCTGCCTCTCATGCAGCGTTACAGCTCTCCCGCGTTATTATTATTTGATTTGGTTGTTTTTGGGCTTGTGCTCCGTGCACCCTGCGTCTTTGGTGCCTGAGGGCTCTGGGCCCTAAGATTTCCTTCTAGGCAAAGCCTAGAAAATACTCTTGACAGTTGGTGTGTACTTTAAAAATATTATGTCTTATTTCATCAACATGTAGGAAATCTGTGCAGTTCTGGCTCTGGGCCTTGGCACTGAAGCGTCACAAATATACACACACGCTTTGAGTACACACACAAACCAAGACCATGATAACTTTCCCAATATGTTGTTTGCGTAGCAGTCTTGACCTTTACATACACTCGTATACAAGCGAAGCAAAGTAGCTGTAAAAACAAGCACGTCTCTGCGTCAGTGGTCTCCAACTTGCGTCCAGGTCGACACAGCACAGTTGGGCGCAGCAGCGCCAAGTGTCAGGCTGTAAAGGTTAGACGGGATGTGGACTGGCACCTTGGCAGCTTTGTCTCTGCGGGGCATCGGGCGTGTGTGTGAGTGTGTGTGTGCCCTGTGACAGCGGGCTGTGGGGACTGCGGTGATGGGTTGATGAGACCTCCTCTGTCAGCCGCCGCGTGGGCCCCTCGCTGGTATTTCACATCAAATGGGCAACTTAGCACCCCCGCAGGCTGGCTGATGGTACTGATGTGATGCTAGGGATGTGAGGCACACACACACACACACACACACACACACACACACACACACACACACACTATAGCACTTGTGCATACACACAGAGGAAGTTAGACAGTATCTACTCCTTTGCACCTACCCAAGTAATTCCCTATACCTTGTGTGTTTGTTACTGAGAGGGGCTTGGCATCTTCAGACAAAAACTGGATTAGGTTAAGGTAAGGGTGAGTAAGGGTTTTGTATCTGGAACTCCACCAAAACCTTCTGCTTCGAGCTGCTTTGGCAGCTAGAGAGGCCGGCAACAACAGGCTCAGTGTGTTACCAGCTCTGACACAAGTGCTTTTCATCTCTTTGTTTACATTCTGTCAAGTTGCTCTCGATGAGCCCATTTGTATTGTTTACCTTACGGCTTTGTGTCATTCAAATTGGCAATTTGAGCATACAGTATTTGAGTTTGTATTTCAGTGACGAGTGATTTTACCTCTCCATTTACTCATGTAGCTCCTCCCATTTTGAACAGGAATGCCAGGTTCATACATAACGCTAGCTTGATGTATACTGCTATCTTGATATCTGGTAATTGTCTCTTCAAAGCTTGGAGCAGGAATTTTCCTTTGAATCCAAATGTTGCCAATTGGTTCACTGACTTACTCAGATCTGAAGTAGTAATTACGGCCAAATGAGTTCCCTTGATATGTATTTTCCCTCTCTTATCTAAAATCTTATCCATATTAAGTCAGCTGGTAGGGCAGCTCAGTCTATCTCGGCTTGATCAGCGCCCCCCTCAATAATCAGTCATGAATTATCATGAATTATTCATCCTTTTCTTCCCTTCCTAAGAACAGCATGTGTAGATTGAGAGAGAGAAAGGGGAAGACTGGCGAGAAACACGTGAGTTCCAAGTGATGTGACGCTCCATTGCTGCAACTGCAGCGTGTCCTGTGAGTCAGGTCATGGTTTTCTCACCGTCCCTCCATCTTACATCACGCTTGTGTCAGAGTTTTACGTCATCCAGACGTTATCTGCTAACTCCTGCCTGAGGATGGCTAATATACCGTGGTGATTTAGCTTAAGGATGATAAGAAGAAATTGCATCTTGGAAACGTGTCGCACGACCCGCCTCCGTCCTTTCCTCCCTCCCTCCCTTTGGCTCCAATTACAGCTGCCAACCTTGCTGGGGAAACTATTAGTTTGGTGGCAGGTAAAATGCCTTTGTAGTTACTCCCTGGTTATCGTTGTTGTCTCTTAAGGAGTGAGGACAGTGGGTTACTCACATGAACTGCCTCGTCATGACTGTAGGTGTGTCCTTGATGGTGCTGTGGTACAGCCCAGCAGTGTTAATGACATCTGTCCAGGTTCTGACACAGATGGTGCACATTTTGGGGGGGGCAGCAAGCTGCTGAGCTTTGGCTTATCTCGGTGAGCTATCGAGAAACAGGTCCATGATCACATGAAGCGTCTGATATCCTGCGGTGTTTACCGTCCAAGCTCCGATTTACCTGTTTTTAATCCAGCCAAAGCAGTCCAGGTGGCATCTGTCATCCCACCGCCGTGCGTGGCGGGAATGCTGATGGACCGTCACCAAACATGCGACCCTATGCGCACAGGCACTTTCCACTGATGCGAGATTTGAGGCTCAAACTGAATTTCCCTGACACATACAGTGCCTTCATGTGTATTGTCTCTGTCCAAGGAGAAAAGGTCTCCTCTCCTCTGTCGTGTCTGAAAAATCCGGCCTCTGACAGACCTCCATTAGTGGCAGCGAAGGCGTGTTTGTTTTCTCTGAGAGTCGTAATCTCTCTGTGAGGTACTTACAGTGTTCTCCAGGAAGGGTTGTGCAACGTTAATCTGACTTCTTCTTCTTCTCTGCTTTCATACACAACACACACGGCGCTGGAGTAAACCTTGTCTGAAAGAGACCAGATGGGCCTGGAAATGAATCACGGAAATGGGAACGGAGCGTCAAGGCGTGACTGGAATTCACCTTTCGCAGGTGTAATTTAGCATGTCGCTGTTAATTTAAAAACCTTTGCCGGAGGAATATGAAAAGGTGGAATCCTGGCTCGATGGCTGCTTACATTAGGGCTTCACTTAACTTTTTGTGGACACAGTTCATATCTTCTTGGTATGGACTCCGTAGCTGCTTGAATTTCACTTGACTTGCGAATGGGGTATTCAAAAATGGAAGAAAATCCACTCGCTGACCCAGGTTTGACTCGTAGTCCCCCCGTCCCACCCTTCTGACTCCCAAACCCTCCGCAATCAGTTTAGATCATCTCTGGCTAAGTGCTGAGGAATGCACCTTGTTTTGACTCTTTGAAACACCGGCACATATTATTATATGATGATAAGCAGATTTCATCTCTTCAAAGTGCCGTGTGTGTGTGTGTGTGTGTGTGTGCGAGCATTAGTGAGTGCGTTTGCACGCGCGTGTGTGTTTTAACACTCACCAGAGTTCTGGCACATGAAGTTGCGCTTGTATATGTTTTATCTCTGTCCATCGCCCAGCTGTGAGATTTGATTATAAAACATGCTGACATGACCTCACATCCTGCCCCGGCCACCGTGATGAGGACATTGTGTGTGTGTGTGTGTGCCTGCGTGTGTGCGCCAGCGCTCCGGCTCTATAGAAACGCAGAAAAGAGTGTGTTATATGTTCAATCATTTACAGCACGGAGGTGGAAAGGGGCTGATGGGTAATAAACGGAGTCTGTAGCATCACGGCGGGAGAGCAGCCGCACGCACAGCCGCAACCCATTGTAATGAAATAGTTCCTCGTATCCATGGGCTCTCGCTCTGTAGGAATGTTCACTATGTGGGCGGGGCTTCTGAAGCAGCGGTTGATGGACGAGCGTAGAGGAAACAGGCGAGGGCCCTGGCAGGACGGAGAAAAGAGAGGGCCGGCTTCAGCATGCAGAGTAGTCTGGACCCCCGCGTTTAATGGTGAAACCTTACCCCGGTAAATCATTCCCACATCATTTGCGCGATTGCCAGAGTCGGAGACAATGACTCATAGACACAAGGGTCCAAGCCAAGGGCACAGCATCCCCCGACTGCTCCGCAAATGAAGAAGTGTCCAATTGTTTCCTTGTCACATCTTCTCCGTAAACGTCCCCTCCCTGTTTACCCCTTATCTTTGCATTCTCCTGTCATGTGGCACTCGGCTCGTCCCCGGTCTTCTCCACTCGGTCCCCGACTCGTCCTCTCATCCCGTGGTCTCATTATATCTACAATCCCCCGGTCACTTCTCGCCTCTGAAAATATCCACCACACCTCAAATAACCTTTTCTCCGCTGCCAGGTATCTGTCGGGGAGCGTTTTCTCTTCAGCGGCCAAATTGCTGGGCCAACTGCCACCACGAAGCATGCTGCCACGGCAATGGCTTCATTTCATCTACGATTCATCTGTCTGCTTTTCCTCCATTTCCTATCTCTGCCTTATTAATGGGTACCGGTAAAACTTCGCTCTCCGTGTCCTGTTTGGTATTCAGTGTCTGAGCCTTTCGCTTGAGATGTTGGTTGCAGAGGAACATTTTCTGTGTCTCGAGTTGTCAGAATCTGATGAGTAACTCCTCGCTAAAGTGGGAGGCCTTTCACTGTACCTCACACACACCCCACATCTCGTCACCATTGCCACAGCTGTGTGATTGATAATAAACATTTTAACGATGAGGAGGCATAAAAGGACAATTCCAAACACAATTCTCTGGCCTCCGTAGGAGTTTCTCCATGACTCGGCCATGTGGCATCCCTCGATTGTGCCCGCCTCTGAAAGCGCTTATTGTCGCACAGCCGTCATGCTAACCTAATGGGCTCTCTATCTTTTGCCTCTGAATCAGCTTTGGTGGACGTGCTGCCGTGCTGCGCCCCCTGTCCATTCACGCTCAGTGCCTTGCCCGGCCTGAGTTGGCCCGGTAGAACAGAGGCCCAGTGTGGGCCAAGACTGAGGAGGCTTTGTGTGCGCCCCGAGTGTTGGTGCACGTCTAGCCTGTTGCTGCCGTGCACTCTGGTGACAGGCTCAACCCCCCCTTAACCCCCGCTTTCTCCCTCTATCTCTCTCCTTGTTTCTGTCTCTCTATCTCTGTTTCTATATGACTCCATCTAACCATACGTTGCTGTCCCTGTATGCCCGTCTCTGCCGTCTCTTTCTGTGTCTGTGACTCAAGAGGTCTCTGTCTCACCATATCGCTCTCTCCCTTCATATATCCCTCACTCTAGCCCTGTGTTCTGCTTCCCAGTATGTCTGAAGATAACAGGGCGTTCCATTTCAAGTGCAGAGACAGACTGTGTGTGTGTGTGTATGTGTGTGTGATGGGGGTGGTTGTACTTTAAAATAGTACTGTAATCACAGAGGCCATGCAATGTAAGACATATCTCCAGACTCCAAACTGTAAGAGCAAACAGAAACATATCTAAGTGCTGGAATGTTTGTGGAGTCTTCAGACTGTGTTAGGCGTTAAATCTTTAGCACAGATGGCTTTTGTTTGGGTCTTAGGAAAGACTCACTGGGTGTTTTGAGGCACTTGAAGGTGTGTTTCCTTGGTAGAGCTGGTGGGGTATCGGAGAATTTGAGCAAGACACAGAATGTCCTCAACTTTTCCCTCAGCGGCTCACTGTGCAGTCCACTGCACACAACGAGTGAAATGGAGGGAGGCAATTTCCCCTGGGATGAACAGAGTGAAACTAAATCTCAAAAAACACACACTGTGTGAACTGCTGATTGAACATATGATATAAAGTTGCTATCTGCCAGTTGATGACTTCCAAATGTTGAATATTATCAAATGTAGATTTCTCATCTGGTCAGGGGTTCTTCTTGGCAACACTGGGCACACCTCCCACTCCTCATCTCTTTACCTCCACATCCAGCTCCCATCACAGCTGTGGTACGGCGTAGAACTGTATAGTAGGACAGAGGAGTTGGACTGAAATGGTCCCGGGATGCGTTTCCTCGTTGCATCGTTGGTGAGCAAATACGACTGTTTGGCTGTAACTGAGTCCCGGTGTTGTGATGGCTCTCGGTACTCCTCGGGCACTCAAGGTGAGCCTACGTGTGTCTGTGTAAGCCTGGAGAGGTGCCAGGAGCTGTGGTTCTGAAGTGCGGTGAAAATCGCATCGCCATGGCAACTGTGTTTCTACAGCATCTCGCAGGAGAGCGGGAGACAAGGAGAGCTCCTCGGCCCACTCGGCTGATGGGGCCTCGGCTTTGAAGTGCTCCTCCTTGACCACGCCAAGAAGAGCTGGATGAACCCCGTGAGGGCCCATGTTTGCTGCAAAGTCTACGATCTGAAGCAAACAAACAGAACCAAACGGAACTTTTCTAAACTATTCCAATACTTTTTCTATTTCATTGTATTCCATGAGCGGGGAGTTGCACTTCGGCAGGTCGCAAAAACTATATCAGACATGATTTTATCCTGTTTACATCATGCCTCTGTCACCACCACCACCCCCGGCCATGATCATCTGTGTAGAGAACCAAGATCTTGACTTTTTGGACTTCTTGTGCAACAGTTTTTCACCAACTTCTCCACCAATCAACAGTTGCATCCTCCTGCTCCATCCCTGTAAATTCTCCTCGATCTCTCTCCCTCTCCTTCTTTGTCTGTCTCTCCATCCCTCCATCAGCCATTTATCACGCTGTAACCCTTTCTTTAACTCTCCTCCTCCAAGGTTTGGCCACATACCATTAAGAAGTTTCTCTTTAATGGAGCCCTCAAGTGGGTCTGTGGGCTCTGTTTACCTGTTGTGCGCCTCGAATACTTGAAAACTGTGTGTGAAATGTGGCTCTGTGGATTAGATTGATGTGATTTTCGGTGCAGCTCCTTCCCACTCTGCTGCACTTTGCCCGGACTGTTTTTATATCGTAAGGCGAGTTCATGTTTCCTTTGAGCCTCTCTTTTCCTGACGTGTTTACAGCATTAGTAGATGTGTGATGTGCACCTGTGATGAGCTGTGGAGTGACGAAGGAGGGGAAAGTCCCAGCAGGTGGTCCATGTCCATGTTCCACCCTCGGCCGTGTCATCGGCCGGCTCAAATATTTACACATACCACAGTTAGACTTACCCGCTATTTGGGTTTTCTACGAACTGTTTGGTTGTGCTGTTTCCATAGCGACCCGTGCACCTTCCTGCAGGCGTGCAAGCTCTTTTGACGTTACGCTCACTTGCTGCCAGACCTCCACGTCGGCGATCACATAACCGTTTCAACAATCACGGCCGTGATAATGTTTTTTACGCAGAAACGCTGATGCGGCATTCTGCCGCTAGTTTCCCCGCGAGTGTGGCCAAAAACAACAGAACCCCAACGCATCGTGGGCCCACTGGAGGAAATGAGCAAATGTCACCATCGCATCATGAGAGAGGACAGGAACTGTGGCCCGGCGGTCCCCCTGCTCCGAGCCTGACCACGATAGCAGTGGTCAGGAGCTGCGCAGAAATCTCTGCAGCTCTCGACTGAATTTTCACAAATTCCACAAAAATGAGACGATGTATCAAAAGACATAAGGAGGGTCCCTTGCCTGAAATTCAAAACACCTGAAATTATACATCCATCGTCGTTGAAATGAATCTTGAAAGTTTGAAACAGATAAAAGTTTGGTGGTGTCTCAATCATCTCCTCCAATTTTACTTTCGATAACACAATGTCAAAGCTGGAGAGTAGCTCTGTCCTTTGCCTCCCGCCCAACTGCGAGCTGAATGCGAAAACGGGCTGGCGTCCCTTGAAGGTGTCTGAATATTCAGTAAAGATGTCATTGATGAAATGCAAGGATAATTCGGTTTTGCGACATTCATAAGTCTGCTCTGGTTCTCAGAGGCTGTGCATGCTGCCACTTCTTTGCCCGGCAAAAATGATTGCTCAGGAAGCGGCTGGAGCAACAACAGATTTGTAATCTCTGTGTTGTGCTGGAGTTTGGAGAGATGAAGAGAACGTTTTTTAGAAGTGAAGCACCTGTCGGAGTGATTCGGCTGCAGAGAGCAGCGCTGCTACATGCTAATGACCAGTTCAAGTGGCGCGGCTCAGTGACATCAGCAGGCGCCGCGACACTTACAGTAGCTGCCTCTGCCGCCTTTGTGTCAGTCGATGCATCTGGTTAGTCACGTCAACGTGTTCTGCATAAGAAAAGCGAGATCCCCTCCACTGCTCTCTCGCTGCCTTGCGTAATCCTCTTACTCTCGGGGAGGACGGGAGGAGAGGCAGCAGCCATGAAGGTTTGGTGGTCTCCAGCGCCCAGGGTCTCCATTTTTCCCTGCAGCATTGGACTTTTATGATCAGATTCACACCATGTCGACTCCTCAGCCCTGTAAAAGCTTACTTCCGGCAAAGTGTCTCACAGAAACCAGTGCTTACATGGATTTGTGCCGTTATAGCTGCTCGGGGTGACCTTTGACCGTCAGTAAACTGCCTCAATGCTTTCACTGTCAGCACTGAGAGAGCACCGCCTGCCGTGTTCATCTCCGCGCGTCTCGCGGCAGCTTCCCAGTACAGGAGTCGAGAGAAGAGCACGGAGAGGAGTGTCTCTCCCTCTCTTTCTCTCTCTCTCTCTCTCTCTCTACCCCACCCTCCGACCCCCGCTCTTCTTCCTCCTCTCACTATGTGCACACTATAAAGTGCAGCTGTCAAAATGGACACGTGAGGCCCATCCAAACAGCAACACACCCTCTCAGCCTCGGTATCCGGCCCTACCTGTGTTTTCCAAATGGGGCTTCGTCAAACCTTTGTGTGTGAGGGAGCGCGCGTGTGTGGATGGGTGTGTACATGTGAGTGCAGCTGTGCCGGAGCACAACAGCAACGGGAGAGACAGTGAAATGAAAGTGAGTCCTCAGTGCCGCCCTCCTCTTACCCCTCACCCTCACTCACATGCAGGAAAACGGAAGCAGAGGTCCAATGTCGGGGCTGTAAAAACATAGTGGACTCCCCAGGGGGGGTGGCTGCAGACGTTTTGTTTGGGAATTTTGGAGACGTGATAGAGCTGCGAACAGTGATAATCACAGGCCATCAGTGTTCTTATCCATGGGAAAGGAATGGATGTCAGAGAGAAGCCAGGGCAGAAAGATGTCACAGAGTGGCGGGTGGTGTGTATGTACTTGCAGTGTTTCTGCATTAGAACTGCATTTTTGCTCCCTTGTTGTTGTGTAAGTCCACATCTATCATGTTTACCGTTCACAAAATAATTCAGTTCCTCTGAAATATTAGCTTCATATAACACGGCGAGCAAGTGGCAAGAACCTAGAAGGTATTTGTGATGAAGAGCCCCCAGCTCAATCTCCCTCCCTCCCTCCCTCCTTCGCTCTCTCGCTCCAGTTCCTTTGCAAGTGCCCCAAAACGGGTGTCATCAGACTCCATTACAAAAAGTTACGTCCAAGCTCGTCCTGGAGGAAATTACACCGCTGTAGGCCCGACAGTCATTTGTTCCCCACTTGGATTGGGTCAGCGCTACGGAGCAGGGAATGCATCACGGGGAGAAATGAGTTGTGTTCAGTGCCGCTCCAAAACGCTCGGCAATTTACACTTTGACAGGAACAATAAAGACAAGGGTTTTTTTTTTCTTTTTCTTTTTTACAGTCTTCAAGCCCCCTGGCGCAAGCTGAGATTTACCCTCTGCTGCTGGAGCAGCGGCAAAAGCTTTCACTTTCTGTTTTGTTGTTGCACGGCAGTTAGCAATTGGGCGATGGGCCCTATCGCTTGTGTAGAGGTTTGACTGTCAGGGAACAAAAACTTTCGAACACGAAGTGATGAGCAAGTACGAAGAGAGAAGACTGACCCAGACGTTGTCAGCCTCTCGGGCGTCATCGCATCTATTTGCCTTGGAAAGTTTGATTGGGATCTGCGGTTGAGTGCCGCAGTTTGTGCTGAGAGAGCGATAATTTTGAATGAGATATTAATAGATTTTCCACTTTTTTGCTTGTGGTTAATGGTTTTGTACAGTGACCAATAAGAAGCCGTCCAGCGTGTCCCTCACCAAGGTGAAGCAGTTCCAGGGCTCCTCGGCCTTTGTGAAGAGGTCACAGTGGACCATCGACCAGCTCCGACAGGTCAACGGCATCGACCCCAACCGGGTGCGTGGCTCCGCCGACCGTTCCGCACCAGTGGCGCTAATATCGCTGGCGTAGTGACCGCCTCAGCACTTCCTCGCCCCCTCGCCCCTTCTCACTCCCCTCTTAATGGGTTCCCTCAGGACTGTCCCGAGTTCGACCTGATGTTCGACAACGCCTTCGACCAATGGACGGCCGGCTCGGCGGGAGAGAAGTGCACCTTCATCCAGATCCTCCACCACACCTGCCAGCGCTACAGCTCCGCCCGCAAGCCCGACTTCATCAACTGCCAGTCCAAACTCCTGGGAGGTGAGCGGGTTTGCCTCTGTAATCCTACCCACGATGCATTGTGTTCCCTTCTCCTCCCTCCCTCCCCCGCTGCTGTGCTGTGACTTTCATTATTGATGGCGACAGCTTCAACCTGATGCTTGTTAAAATTCATCTTTCTCCTCCACCTGCAGCAGCTGGTAAGGTCACGACGAGACATTTAATACTAAACTAATGTGGAAATTCGATGAATTACCGCTTTGCTGAGACCTGATTGATCCAGCAGTTTGTGTGTCCGCGTGTGTGTGTGTGTGTGAATTTTTGTTTTCAGCCTGTCCTGGCAATCTAACTTTACACCTCAACTTACAAAGTTGTAACACTGCCCCCTTGACATTTTATCCTTTGCCTTAACCAAACAAATCTAAGGGAAGTCATGTCCCTGTCACCTGAAAAGGAAGTGAGGGTTAGGTTTAAAAAAAAAAAGACAAGCCTCTTTCCCTCAACAAGAAAATGCAAAACTATGTCACCAATTGGCTGAGTCACCGCTTTTGGTGGAGTTTAAAAGGCATCAAGCGGTGCTGTTGCCGTCCTGTCAGGTGGTATTACGACCTGTGGCGACACCTATTGTGAGCCAGTCAGGAAAACCCAGTAAAATCTCTACGGGTGACCAGCGGGTTTCACAGAGGTCGCTTGATTCAGCAGGTTTTGCGCTGACAGGAGACACATCAGGTGACGGATCGATAACGCCACGTGTTCCGCCCGTTAGTGTGTTTGGCCCACCACCCGCCACAAACGGCGTCGCTGTGCCTCATAAAGCGGCCGCTGTGTCACCGCCGCCTGTCAGTCGTCATGGCCGCGGAGATGGTGACTGCTGCATCCTGGGCAGCTTAATCGGCTATTGATCTGTTCCATACATTCACACACACACACGCACGCAAGCACACTCACACACACACCTCCTGCTCCTCCTCCCTGCACCATTCAGCATGTTGTATTATTCACGGGGTTATTAATAGGAGTGCTGGCCTCCTGCTGTGTGAGCGCATCTGCCCCACGCAGCGCAATCAATCCTCTGACATTTGCCCAGGAACACAACTGAAACTTCTTCGACTCCTCCTGCTGCCTGTGGAATCTTCCAGCCCACAGGCTCTCGCATTGTGCCAGCAAAGGAAAGTTCCAGCACACACGGAGCGGACGCGCAACGTCCAGGGATGATAAGACGGATATTTGTGTGTGTTTGTGTTTGCGTGAATCCCTCGTCTCCTCATTGATGAAGAAGCTTCTTGCTTCCTTCCAACATCCCGTGACAGTGCCATGACCTCCTCCCACTCCTCCAAACATCTCCGAGTGTGTGCATCTTAACTAACCCTGATGCACACACATCTCACATGTGTAGGCTGCTATGCTGTGATGTCATAGGGGGCAATGCCACCCGGGGGATGGTCACACACACACACACACACACACTCACACACTGATGTGCTACATGTCTCAGCCCACACAGCTCTGCTTTACGTCCACACAACTGTTTTTCCACAACTCATTAGGCGTTGTGCAAAACTATGCGCACAGCTGATTTATAACAAACACACCATCACATTTGAAATAATAACTTGTTTGTGAATGGAGCCAAAAGTTGCGATAATATCCTTATATCCAGCAGCTGTGGATGTAGACAGGGTCTCCCAGAATTCCACGGTGCCACAGGAAGCCACCTGGTCGACTCCGGTTTAAGTCTCACACCAGTGCAAAACAAAACTTATGACGCTGCTCAGGTGTGGGACCATAACTGTGGGAGACCTCAGCTACTGAACGAGACACAACTTTAGGCTGCAGGGACTTGCTTAGAACAGAACTTCCACCTTCAGCCATGAACTCTCCACAAATACGTGACCTTTGCGTGGGGACTTCAGATAGACTGACTGCGGTTCAGCAGTGTCCATTGCTGAACCTATTTTCTGTCAGGCGTCAGGGGCGTTGTGTTCCTTTGGTGTCTTGTGTTCCCGGCTTGAGCTCCGTTAAGCTGCGTTTGTCTCGGTGTCGTCTCATCAAATACAAACAAAAGCCGCAGGGATGATGAGCTGCTGGGGGGGCGGGGCTGCGCCATCACAAGACAGAGGCTGGAATTGTAAGAAGCTCTCGGTAGTGCTGTCATGGACTGGAGGTATAATTGGAGTAAACATTGCGTATTCCATTTAGGACATGGTTGCTAGGCGATAGTGCGGCACTGTTAGAGCCAGAGATGTTTGTTCTCAGGTCTTGGATAAAAGATGACTTGCCGAACAAACACGCACGCGCGCGCACACACACACTCACACACACAGTTGCGTGCTGAACACTGCGTCTCCCTGTTGTGCGAGGCACCTTAGCAAAGTCACCGCTAACAACCACCCTGCTAACCTGTTACGGTACCCCCATATTAAACACCATTTCCCACCGCAGTTTCACCTCTAATCCGTGTGATAAATAACCAAATGACCCTCAGCTCTGCTCTTGCATGACCGATTGCAGCGGAGCCGAGCTTTTTAATTGTTAAATTTAACCTTCCAAACAAACGGTAACAGCCTCAGCCTGCCCCATCTCAACACGCCCAACTGCTTTTTCCAGACTTAACCCCCCCCTGTTTTGGGGCAAGAGGGGTCCAGGTCTGACTGTTCTGTCTTCTCACCGCAGAGGACCAAGGCGTAGATTCGGTCTTGTTCCGTTGCAAGGTCATTATGAGCAGAGCGAGGAAAGAGCTGCTCGCTCGACACGCCCGTCTGCTCCGCCGAGGTAAGAACAGGAAGATCGAGCCCTAACCACCCACTCCAGAGCCCTTCAATACCCGCTTTACACACACACACGCACACACACACACACACACACACACACACACACAGCTCCCAATATTTCCCTTGTCTCCATGATGAAGATGTACTACTTCCGCCTGACATTTGAAGATGCGACCCATCTATTATGTCATACACACTATCTGTGCGTGTGTGTGTGTGTGTGTGTGTGTATCAGCGCTCTGGTGTATGCGGGCACGGCCGGTCACTGCGTGCTTTCATGCCTGCTCTAGTATTTGTGTTACGCTCACAAATTCACATTTAAATTGGTGGAAAAGCGTGGCCAGCACACTTCCAGGGATAATGGCGGTAATGATAGAGTGCTATCCATTATGGGGTGCTGACATTTACACGCTGATTCAGTTCACGCCGAGGCCAGCGCACATAAGTACCCGGCCGCGACTCGATCGTCAGTTGCAGTCCAGAACGCGGGGCGTTCTGGACTGAATGTTCCGCGCTCGGGCTGAAGCACCCACAGGGGCAGGCAAAGCCGTTAGATGTGTGGGACGGTCAATAAGTGTGGGATCATGCCCATGCTCGTCCCCTCAGTGCCGCATGGTGCAGTCAGGAATAGAAGGTGTTGTTTCTTTTCTTTTCTATATATACGGAGGAGCTCAGTGGAGCAGCCTTGCTCGAGGACACATACCAAGATGCCAAGTTACTTGTCGATCCCTGATGGGAAATTAAGAGTTGACGTGAAGCCTCTGGAGAGGTCCGGAATTAGCTTTTACTTTAAATACGCCATCATGAGGTGATAAATCTCATTTCATTTCAAAGTGCTGCACATGCCAGAACCAACAGACGGTTCCAGCCTCAGCCGAAGCTTAGTGAGAACGTGGAAAACTTCTCAAGTGGAGAAAAGGTT
>OMPJ01037458.1:3991-17167 GCA_900312935.1 Carapus acus | reverse complement strand
GTGGGTGTAGGCGGTGCTCCTGCAGGGCTGAGCAGATACAGACCGCAGCGGCTCGGAATCATCCACCAAGTAGGGAGCGGGCACACACACACACACATACACACACTCATACGGCCGGAGACGGAGGAGGAACCGGCGGGAGTGGCAGCGCCTTGACAGCAGCACACACAACACACACACCCTGTCAGAGCGGGATAACGGCACCTCCATCTCATGAGTGTTTAGAACCAGGTGAGCTCGACACACGCATTCACAGACGCTAACTGGGTGGGGTGTGTTTGTTTCGGGTGATGGGGGGGTGTCACACCCAGCCGCCCGCACTGCTAACTTCACCCGGCCCAGCTAGCTCGCGCTACGCGTCTCTTCTGGCTTTATACGCTCAGTGCGTTGCCATTAATTCGCTCTCTACATACAAGTCGCAATGTGAAAATCCAGCAGGTAGCTGTCTGTGTCTGTGTCTGCGTCTGCGTGTCTGAATGTGCGTGATATAAGCTAATCGCCTCCCTGCTAGCTTAGCCGCGCTGCAGCAGCCAGCTCATTCCTGTTTATTAACAGCTAATTATCAACTTACGCCTCTGTGACTTTGACCAGAGTAATCAATAATCAATGGATGTCAAACAAAAGTATCCAGAGTATTATGTTAGTGTCGCAGCGTTCTGAAAACGGGCTGGAATTCTCTGTAAACAGAATCCATTCCTCCCAGCGACGCTTTCTGCGCCTGCTGCCATTTATTTGTGTCGCCGCAAGCAAATTGTCCCTGTCATTTTACTGTGGGCTTCATTTTCACATCTGCATGAGCGATGGCTCTGTTTGGGATGAGTATGGTATGAATTCCACGATAACTGCGTGAACACATCTCGAAACACATCTCGAAATAGCCGCTGTGATCGGCAGCGGGCAACCTGCCGGAGAACCGTGAACGCACCACCATTGTCAATCTGAGGTTTTAGGTGTGTGACAATAAAAATCACGGCAAAATTGACCAAACCGCTCAGATTGTAATCATTCCGAAATTTAGATTAGATTTTTTTTTAAAATTTCAATGCAGTTTGCTAATTCTGAATAGAATTAAGTGTTTTGTACATTAAGCCTATCTTTACTATTTCCTGGGGGTTATGAAGATTAACTTGACCTTTCACCCAAAAGTTAAGATCGAGTTGAATGACAAACTTTTTGTCTTCTTGATCACTATTTTGCCTCCCGTGCCTCATTGCTCTAAAGAGGTCAAGCCAGAAATTGAACCTGCAACCCCGTGAACTGTAGTCTGAAGGTATCCATCGCGGTGCTGAATCCCAATCTGTGAAAAAGTAAGGAATCAGTTGAGCACAAAGCAGTATGAGCTGACTCTTTGATTTCAGACCAGATGTTGTCTATGTTAACGGACCAAATACTGCATCACATTGAAAAGTCGTACTTAAATACACAATAGTGATGTAATCTAATCAAACACTACCTTGATGTCATCAAAACCAAACCAAGTTGCTTCATCGAGCACATATATAAAGGGCGGGGAGGGATTATGCATTCTGGAGCGGCATGAAGGCTATAAACCTTTATGAAATCTTCCACACCAGCATGAAACGGCCGTTAGAGAAATCGTTACAGATAAGCTGATTTATCTTTGACTCCGACGCAAAGTAAGATGTTTTTAGCGTTTAGGGGGAATTCTTTGTCATGGATTTTGTAGTGATCGAAAGATCCAGCACCATGTTTCGCTCTGTTCATCAAACGCCAACCTCTCAGTCAAACCCAGGGCTTGAGTGCACAAGCCTCTTTAGATTCTGAAAGCAAAACCAGCTACGCTCCGATCGAATTTAGTCCGATGAATTTCATTTCGCCATTCTGAATGTTGTTCACAGCCCGTCGTCACCATGACTGCGGAGGAAACTATCAACGTGAAGGAGGTGGAGATCATCAAGGTCATCCTGGACTTTCTCCACTCCAGGAAGCTGCACATCAGCATGCTGGCACTGGAGAAGGAGAGCGGCGTCATCAACGGCCTCTACTCGGACGACATGCTCTTCCTCAGGTAGATCGAATTCCATCGATCACTCACAAGGGGACGCTACAAAATATCGAGGATGCCACCTCGTCCGCACAGCGATTTATTTACTATAAAATGTTTTTGTCTTACATCCTGGTAACAAACACTGCTCACTGCTAAACGTTGCGCTCTTGCTGTGTTAGATATTTGAAAGACAGCCAGCAGTGTGTCAATTCAACTTCCTCACACGCACACACGCAGACTTCCAATCATGGATCATGAGACATGAGAAATACCACATCAATCAAAAGATGGGCAGAGGATCCTTTTCCTCTCTGGATATCTGGGAATTTTAATATCTTATCTATCTATCTGTCTATCTGTCTGTCTTTTCTTCCTAGGCAACTGGTTCTGGATGGCCAGTGGGATGAGGTTCTGCAGTTCATCCAGCCGCTGGAGTGCATGGATAAGTTTGACCGAAAAAGGTTCGCAGGTTGTCAAAGTCTCAGTCATCATTTTGGTCTGCCATCATTAGTGACCCACATATACAGTATTCACTGTCTGTCTGAAATATTTTCCCAGTGTGACTTTCACTGTCTCCGTGCCTTCAGGTTCCGTTACATCATACTGAAGCAGAAATTTCTTGAGGCCCTGTGTGTGAACAACGCCATGTCTGCCGAGGATGAGCCGCAGAACGTGAGTCAGACAAACTCGCCGCTTTTCCCAGTCTGTGCGTGTGCGTGTGTGTGAGTGTGCGAGCTCATGAGCAGCTCCAGTGCAATTCAATGCTATTAAGGTCCTTGACAGATTAACTCACTAATGACTTGTGACCAAATGTCCTCGTGAATCCTGAGAACAGGTCGGACCTTAAAAGCAGGAACACAACTGTGACAACTACATTCTGACAAGTTTGGACGTTTGAGACAGATGTAACACTACATGTCTGCAGGGAGAGAGCCGCATCTGTGCCAATGTGTGAGCATGCATGTGCAAACGGGTTCATGCATGTGTGTGTCAATTCTAAACCTGTTGACCGGTCAGTGGAAGAAGGCTCAGTGCGGGCATGCGAATGGTATATGTGGGCCTGGTGCCAGGAGGGTTAAATCCAGAGGGTATGGGATGTTGGAGATCTGTCAGCCATTTTTAGTTGTCATTCCTTTATGGTAAACAAATATACCTTTACCATCCAACATACACTTGACGCTTGTTAAAGAACACACAATAGTAATTTTAGTATTGAGATTGTAAAGTGTGTATCTGCCACACCTGTTTTCCTGAGGTGCGTGCATGCGTGTGTGCTTGCGTGTCCTGAGTCACCGGCGTCTGGAATCTTTGGCATCTGCACTTGTTTGACCTGACCCTCTCTGTTGAGACAGGTTTGATCGAACAATCAAAAGTGTGTGTGTCTTTGTGTGCGTGTCAGCTGGAGTTCACCATGCAGGAAGCAGTCAAGTGTCTCCACGCCCTGGAGGAGTTCTGCCCCTCCAAAGAGGACTACAGCAAACTGTGCCTGCTGCTCACGCTGCCCCGCCTCACCAACCACGCCGAGTTCAAGGCCAGTAACTACGAGTCCTCCCTCGTTTGGTTGATATTTGAAAATTAGCGCATTCAAGGTTAGATTCTTACTCTTAACGCTTTGTTTGCCTACTTCAGGACTGGAACCCCAGCACCGCCCGGGTGCAGTGCTTCGAGGAAGCCTGCTCCATGGTGGCGGAGTTCATCCCGGCAGACAGGAAGCTGAGTGAGGCGGGCTTCAAGGCGAGCCGGGACCGACTCTTCCAGCTGCTCCTCAAAGGCGTCCTGTACGAGTGCTGTGTGGAGTTCTGCCAGGTCCTCACCCTCTACCATGTCTTCCCTCTTAACTTAATCGAGAAATGATAGGACCATTTAGGTCACACTGTCAGACATTTGAAATCAAAGGTCTAAAGATTTACTACAAAATTATAGGAAAGAGCAGGAAAAGAGGGTTAGAGGGTTAGGGTTAGGATTGGGGGGAGTTTAGAAAAGAAGATAAAGTTGTCATGTCTCCAACACATGCATCAGAGCGTTGCAGAACCTCTCCTCTGGACATACGCCATGCTCTATTATGCAGCACGCTCAGCCTCCGCTAATTGAGGCACTGGATTCCCCTTGTGGCCTGTGGCAGCACATTTTAACTCACAGATTCCCCCTCCTGGTTGCAGAGCAAGGCGACAGGCGAGGAGATTACAGAGGGTGAGGTGCTGCTCGGCGTGGACCTGCTATGCGGGAACGGCTGTGACGACCTGGACCTGTCGCTGCTCTCCTGGATGCAGAACCTCTCGCACAGCGTCTTCTCCTGCGCCTTCGAGCAGAAGCAGCTCAACATCCACGTGGACCGGCTAGTCAAACCTGCGAAGACTGGCTATGCAGACCTCCTGACCCCACTCATCAGCAAGCTCTCGCCCTACCCCTCCTCCCCGCTGCGGCGCCCCCAGTCGGCCGACACGTACATGACGCGCTCTCTCAACCCGGCGCTGGACGGCCTCTCCTACGGGCTGTCAGGCCAGGAGAAGAGGGCCAGTGGTGGGGAGATGTTGGCGGGCAAGGGAGTGTCTCCCATGTCGCACTCCTTCGCCAACTTCCACTACCCAGGCGCCACCGGGCAAAGCCTGAGCCGCAGCTTGATGATGGAGAGCACTGACTGCCACAGCATCTTTGAGGAATCGCCAGAAACGTGAGACGGAGCGAGGCCGGGGGGGCGGCAGGGGGGGCAGAGGAGACAGGGCAACATAAGGATGACATCATCCTCATCAGCTTCTTGCTTTTTCTACCCCTGTGTGGTCAGGTCGAGGACAGAGACGCCAGTAGACAAGATGCTGAGCCCAGGCGGAGATCAAAACTTGCGGCCAACATCAGCTCCTGGCGAGGAAGCACCAAACGCTGACTCAGCTGAACGCAACGAAGTGAGTCCGATCAGTACACACATTGGCACACTCTGTCAGTCAGTGGATGAAGTTAGAAAATCCTTCATAGAATCTCTTAGGGGCGGAATCTGATATTTTTAAGGATTTAAACATGGACATACTACATGGGATTCAAAAATGGCTGTGTGCTGTAATCCCACACACACATTTCCCGTCACACAGAGCAATGAGGTTCATGTTCCTCTGTAGACCGGTTGCATGTCTTTGTCTCTCACACACACACACACATGCTAAGGATCAGAGCCCTGGTATTGTTTCCCCGGGCCTCCAAGATGGGCGTCGCCTGCAGCAAATTGCTAAATATAGGCCGGCTCAGAGATTAATTCTCCTCATCACCAGGTGCCTGAGTCACCCTGTCCTCTTCTCCCTCTTACATTTCCACCCCATCCTCCTTTAGTTCCCCCTCCTCGAGTGACTTGCAGCCCGATTCCTTTCTAGCAGCGTGCTGATTCAGCGTTAAGCTGCCATGTCTGTTCGTAGTCTGAGGGTGGGGGCTGGAGGCAGGGTCGGGGTAGAAGTGGGGGCTCGTCTGTCCACCCGTTCGTCCCCTCCCACAGCCTCCCGTCTGTGCCCCCCTGTCTCTGGCCTCCTGTGCAGCAGTGTGAAGTCGCAGCTTTGCTCTTCTTTGCCGGTCACCCGGGAGACTCGGAGCGGCCGCACTCAGCAGCAGACGGAGACACTGCCATCACTCCTATATCCCCTCTATCCGTCTTTTCTTTCCTCTCTTCTTTTTCATAGCTGTCACAGTGCCAGTGTGCCCCTCCATGCTCCCCCTATTTTGCTACACCCTCTTCCCAAACATGGGCTGTGTTCCCATCAGATTTTCGAGACAGGAACACACACAAACACATCCTGTAGCCTCCTCTGTTACATATATAGACAGATTGTTGGAGCTTCCCCAAGCACAGAGCTCAACTTGTAAACAAATGCGTGCCCGTGTGTATGTGAGTGAGTGTACTTATTTGAATGAATCAGTGAGCTAACTTGATTTGGGTATAAAGGCTCTGTCTGTCCCCGTCCCTCTCAGCTGCGAGACCCGGAGAAGTACGAGGAATTCTACCGGCAGCGTCTGCGCGTGCAGCAGCACTTGGAGCAGAAGCAGCAGCAGAGGCAGATGTACCAGCAGATGCTGCTGGAGGGCGGAGTCCAGCAGGAGCCGCCGCCCACTGACATGCAGCACAGCCTCACCGAGAAGTTCCTCAACAGGTCCGACACACACACACACACACACACACACAGTGTGACAGACACACTCCCACACACACTGGGCGCCCTATGTCATCCTCTGCCATGTTGGAGGAGTGTGTTTGTCACAGGAGGCTCAGCTGTCGCAGAAAGGGGATGGGGGGTGCTCAGTGATGGATCCCAGGAGGGGACACATACACATGTGCGTCCGTGGACACACCCACCAAATCACACTGCACCATCTGTCACGCACACACGCACACGATTATCCATGACGGGCTCACACTGGGGTGGAGACGGAATGTAAATCAGAATGCCAATCCAAGTAGGACCCGTCCACACACACTACCTGAGACACCACCCCTTCCCTGACGTACTCTTCCTCCCTCCCCCACCATGGTGTCAGCTGGCTCTCTAGGGTACAAAGACCCTTTGATGGCCCTTTGATTATCATCATCACTTTCACTTTCCATTGTCCTCTGCAGTCAGACGCGCATTTTTGGAGTGGGGAGCGCAAGAAGATGAAATTAACAAAAAAAAGCCAAAGTTGTAAGTGTGCCCAAGCATTAGCATTAGCATATCCTAATATCTGTCTTCAGGTCCATCCAGAAGCTGGAGGAGCTGAACGTGGGGATGGAGAACCTGGAGGACGAGGTGAAGTCACTGGCCCAGCAGTGCAACGGCAACGCGACCACAGCCCTGCCGGAGGAAAACAATAACCCCCCCACACCCGTCCCAGAGCAGGTCCAGGCCCGAGGTGGCGGGGCGGGGGTGCTCAGCAGCACCCCGCAGCGAGCCGGAGGGGGACGGGCTGTCCCGCCTCCAGACGAGTCCCCCGTCGTCTCACAGAGGTGGACACGCCTCCTTTTGTTTGAGTGTTGTGTGTTTGAGAATTACGGGTTGTGACACTGTGTGTTCGTGTTACAGTGGGCAGACACAAAAAGACAGTGAGCAGGTCTCACCGGGCTCCCTTACCCGCAGTAAGGAGGTACACAGCCACACACACACAAACACACACACACACACACACACACAGACTTTGCATAACAAAGCAACAAAACAATGACTGCATCCCAGGACACAAAACATTAACCATCTGTGTGTGTGTGTGTGTGTGTGTGCACTTGTGTGTGTGTGTGTGTGTGACCAGGCTGAGAAGCCCAGAGACCTGTTTGTCCCCATCAGTACTCTGGAGGACACCCAAGCGATCCGGGCGGTGGCCTTCCACCCGTCTGGCTCGCTCTACGCCGTCGGCTCCAACTCCAAAACGCTGCGTGTGTGTGCTTATCCCGACACGCTCGACACAAGGTAAGCCAGCCCAGTGTAACAAAATTAACAAATGATCATCATTTTCGATTGATCTGATCGATCTGAATCCCTATTATTCAGACATTACTTGCATGTGTACTATACCATTATTTTGCATTTCAAGACATAGATATAAATGCGTTCATACATTGCATCACTACTTCCGTATGTATCATGGCTACATACTCAAGTAGCAACACAATGAGGACCAGGTGACACACATTAAGGTGATGACAACAATCAGCAGACTAGAAAACAAAAATACTACAAAATAAAACAGGAAATGAGTGCAGATGAAACTCATCTGCCATGGCAGTCTCAGGAGACTAATCTCAGGGTGGGGGAAGGGACAGAGGGGTCAAAATAGTGTCAGCTTCAATTTTCTAGGAATTGAACAGTTAGGGTCTGATAAATATTGCATTATGATAAATGCTCCGAAGCCGACCGCCCAACAAATTTTTTGAAAATCAAGCAATAGTACATGTTAACTTCAACGATTTGTACAACAACAATAATAGTAACAACAGTTCTAATGCTTTCAGGGAAAAGCAATTATGAATGTGCTATTATCAGCATTTATTAGTCACCATTCTGGCAATGATTACACTGGTCAACACCATATTTATTGTTAAAGGTTTTGTAGCTAATTTAGGATAATGTTGATGTGCTGAATCCAAAAATGACATTGGTTTTGCTCAATCAGGTCCACTTTCTGAACTAAGCTACATATTTGTTTTTTGATGTATAAGTATTTACATGTCATATGATGCAAAATGCTTTTATATTTCATGGAGTGAACAAATTCTGAAGATATTGCATGTGCCAACTTGTGACTTATTGTTTTTTTATATTCAGGAATCAGGGTTTAGGAATCTTTTATTCATTACAGCAACTGAATTGTGCAATGAAACTAGGGTGCTGAATTCCAGTGCAAAGGAATAGAATGAGGGGAAAAAAGAAATGTATATACAGATAATATATACAGTAGAAATGTCAGTAGAAATAACAATATGAATAAATAGCAGCAATGATGGGGTGGGAAGAGTTGACCTGATTGTTTTAAGGTTGACCGTGCTCTTGACCTATCATTTGCTTTTAACTTATCTGATACTGTTGAGATGACTTATGGCAGCTGGGTAAAAGCTATGTCAAAGTCTGGTCGTCCTAGATTTAATTGCCCTAACCACCTGCCTGAGGGCAGACGTTCGAACAGCCTGTGAGCCAGGTTTGACGGGTCTTGGAGGATCCATTTCTCATTTCTCCTGCCGTGGGAAGTGTAGAGTTTTTGCCGTGAGAGGAGAGGGCTGCCAATGATTCTCTGGGCTTCCTTCTTCTGTGCTACTGTGCTGTCGTAGAAGCATGCACAGAGGCAGTAGGTGAGGATGCTCTCTACCGTGCAGTGATAGAAGGATTTTAGAAGTTTCTCTGAGATGTTATATCCCGCGTGAACCCTCAGGAAATAGTCTCTTCTGCGCCTTCTTCACCAGTCCTACAGTGTGAGGTCTCCAGGTCAGATCCTCCCTGATGTTGACTCCCAGGAATCGGTAATTAGCGACCCTCTCACACAGTTCCCATCGATTGGACGTGGGCTGATGTTGCGAGTCTTCCTCCTGAAATCAACAGCGAGCTCCTCGGTTTTGTCCATGTTCAGTAGCAGGTTGTTGTTTCAGCACCATTCTGACAGCCGCTCCACTTCATCCCTATAGGCTGACTCATCATCTCCAGTAATGAGCCCCACCACTGTGGTGTCGTCAGCAAACTTGATGATAGTGTTGCTGTGATGGGTGGAGGTGCAGTCATGGGTATAGAGGGTGTAGAGTAGGGGACTCAGTACACAGCCCTGAGGTGAACCCTGAGACTGATGGATGTGGAAAGGTACCGGCCTACTCTGACCCCATGGGTGCGCTGTGAGAAGTTGTTCTTGATCCAGAGGCAGGTGGAGTGCGGGAGACCTTTGTCCAACAGTTTGGACACCAGCTTGTGGGGGAGGATGGTGTTGAAGGCAAAGCTGAAGTCTATGAAGAGCAGCCGTGCATAGCTCCCCTGCTGTTCCAGATGAGAAAGAACAGCATGGAGAGCCGTTGCCACTGCGTCTTCAGTAGACCTGTTTGCTCTGTAGGCAAACTGGTGTGGATCAAATGTGAGCGGGATGAATGACCTGATGTGCTTTTTGACGAGCCTCTGAAAGCACTTCATCACCAGAGGGGTGATTGTCTGAAGTCCTAAAGACTGCCGGGATGTTGTTTTTTTGGCAGAGGCATATTAATGGAAGACTTCAGACAGGGTGGGACCATAGACTGGCGCAGAGACTGGTTAACGATCCTGGTTAGCACTCTTGAAGTGACTGGGATGAACAAAAAGAACCAAAGCAGCCTCTAGTATCCTGATCTTGAATCACCATGTCGTCCTGTAGCTCACTAAGATGAATTTCCAGTACCTGTCTTTGGAGAACTTCCTGACATCAGTGTCAAAGATTCCTCCATTTGAGTGATAAGTTCTGTCAGAAAAAGATTTTTTCTCCTAAAATCTTTTTTTAGATGAAAGATGTTAACAAGAATCAACTGATAATATCACAAAAGTGTAATCATTTTCATCAGAAGATTGCCTAATTAGTATAAAAACCTGACCTGATATAGAAAAATGGATGTAATTTTTGGATTCAGCGGTGCAAAATGGTCCTAAATCTGTCGAAAAAACAGATAACTTTTTTTTTTGTTACCTAGTGTTATCATTACACAATAATGGGAGGATCTCCTCGTAATTAATTTTCCATAATAACACAAGTTGAACAAGTAATGAGAAGTTAACACGTGTGTGTGTGTGTGCGTGCATTCAGTGGTTCCAGTCCAAAGCAGCCTGTTATCTGCTTCAAGAGGAACAAGCACCACAAAGGCTCCATCTACTGTGTGGCTTGGAGTCAGTGTGGCCAGCTTCTGGCCACCGGCTCCAACGACAAGTGTGTCAAAGTTCTGCCATTCAGCGCCGAGACCTGCAACGCCACAGGTGAGAGGCAGGAGGGAGCCATTGCCGACCCCTGCGTTCTGCTCTAAAACACCCTGACATCCTGGTGTTCTCCATCCCAGGACCGGACCTGGAGTTCAGCATGCATGACGGCACCATCAGGGACCTGGCCTTCATGGAGGGCCCAGAGAGTGGGGGGGCCATCCTGATAAGCGCTGGGGCCGGGGACTGCAACATCTATACCACTGACTGCCAGAGAGGGCAGGGCCTGCACGCGCTCAATGGGCACACAGGTACCCACCCTGCCTCAGCCTAAAGACAAAGATGGGCACCTCAGAGGATGACCTGTGTGTCTGTCTCTGTGTGTCTGTATGTGTCTAGGTCACATCCTGTCTCTGTACACGTGGTCGGGCTGGATGATCGCGTCTGGCTCGCAGGACAAGACGGTCCGTTTCTGGGACATCCGAGTGCCCACCTGTGTCCGCGTGGTGGGGACAGCCTTCCACGGCTCAGGTACATCCACGTGGCAGCCTCCCCCTACAGGCGAGATGTCGTCACTGCAAGTCACTTCACATTGTCCCTCTCTCTCCCTCCCTTTCCGTCCCACAGGCAGCCCCGTGGCCTCTGTTGCAGTGGATCCCAGCGGCCGTCTCTTAGCAACAGGACAGGAGGACAGCGCCTGCATGCTGTACGACATCCGCGGCGGACGCATCGTGCAGGTGTACCGGCCGCACAGCAGCGACGTCCGCTCGGTCAGGTTCTCGCCAGGTGCTCACTACTTGCTCACCGGCTCTTACGACACCAAGGTCATGGTCACCAACCTGCAAGGTAACATGCAGGGCACAGCGCCACCAAGGCTCTCCAAGGGAGACCACAAGGGAGACTCATGTATTTGTGTGCTTGCGTGCGTGTGTGTTTGTGGTTGTGTGTCCGTCCGTGTCCAGGTGACCTCACCAAGCAGCTTCCCCTGACTGTGGTGGGCGAACACGGCGATAAGGTGATCCAGTGTCGGTGGCACACACAGGACCTCTCCTTCCTCTCCTCCTCTGCTGACCGCACCGTCACACTTTGGACACACAAGGACTGAGCCGACGAACACACACACACACACACTCACTCTGAGGTGATGATGGGAAACCAAAGGGATTTTGGCCTGACACATTAGAAGCACACACCCGTGTTGCATGTTCTTTTCTCCCCTCTCCTCTCCCCGCTTCACGTTCCCTCCACCACTTCACCACCACCGCCCACCCCTGGTTCTCAAGCATGTCGGCATCATCCCTCATTTCCTCTTTTCCTGTATGTGCCCGTCAGTCACTGCATGTTGCTTGGTGTGGGCGGTTGGGGGGGGTGAGAAGATGGGGTCAGATACGGTCATGATGGTGCCTTCCTTGAATTTCTCATTTCCCGTTCAAACAAACATCACAGATAGGAAATGAAATAGATATTGTGATATTTTTTTGTCTTACCATTTGTAACATTGTTCATTTACATTCCGTTTAGTTTTTGCACATGGTGTTGTTACAGCTGCTACGAGAAGGAGACGCAAGTCCACTGGTGTAAAAAGGGTGCAAGTATGTGTGTGTGTGAAAGAGTGAGTGTGTGTGGATTTGGAGCAGCAGGGGGCAGTGTGTGTAGATGTGATCATGTTAACCTCCTCAGCTACTGACATCATCACTGCCCTACTGTGGGACAATAACATTACACATTTATTAAGTGTAATAACATTACACTTTTCGACCAGTGTGACTCTGCCTGAGCGTTCATGTTTCTTTTTATATTTTTGCTCTAAATCTACTTAATCAGTGTTTTTGAAGATGTTGTGGAAAAACCGGACGCTTCGTCGTCAGAGGGAACTTAGACCAGCCAGTGTTAGACCAGCTGACAGGCTTCAGCCCTTCAGGCCTGGCCAGTAGGTGGCGATGTTGTGTGCAGGCTGTCACCATGCTCACAACTGCATGTAGGGAGGAAATGCTGGTGCTCTGATATTTATTTGGGATGACATTGAAATTTTTGAAACATATCCGATGTATTTTGGTATTTTATGTTTGCACTTACTAATTTAATGCTTTGTATAATGTTTTAACCGACCAAGGTCAAACTGATACTGACATAGATGTATTTATTTTAATCGTGTTGATGAATGTACAGTTATCAGTCTGTTCTGAGATGCGTGTTGCTTCTATGTTTAGCATTTCTAACTTCTTGTTTTTAAAAAGTGACCTATGTTAACCAGAGCTAGTCCAAGTCTGCTGGTACGATGAATAAAAATGACTTTTACAGAAGCAGCGATGCCTGTTTTCAATGAAATGAGCAACAAATGTGGCTACGCTAGATAAACAAAGCTTTAATGCCAACATCAGTGGAAATGTGGTACAAAAGAGCACAGAGGGGTCTGTACAGTGGTTACATACATTCTTTTATCAAATAGTTTCCTCTGAGAATTTCCCTTTTGTCTAGCATGGGCGGGGAAAAAAAACAAACAATACGCAAGTGCTGCCTCATTAGTGGACGGGTTAGTGGGAGAATCAAAACAATAGTCTATTGTACAGTATTTACAATGCTATCGATTTGTGTATCAAAAGATACAACTCATGGAATTAAACAATAAAAACAGGAATTAAAAAACACAGTCCTGTGTCCCTGGTACTGCAGAGAGTTGCTTGCAGTGCCCCTGGTTGTCCACCAGACATCAATTCGCGGCGTGCCTGGCTGTGGCGGGCAGAGTGACGCGCTGCTCGTCCATCCGCTTGGCCTGCGAACGCATGATTAGGCTGAAGAAGTCCTCGTCGG
>OMPJ01037455.1:0-11488 GCA_900312935.1 Carapus acus | reverse complement strand
GGTCACCAAAGTGGTGCCCGCGGGCACCAGGTAGCCCTCAAGGACCTATGGAGTAGCCCTCATTGCCTAGTCTAAGACTAGCAACAATCTTTAAGGAATCTTCATTGAGAGTTTATTTTTGAATTATTGTCTCTGAGTGAATTATGATGGTTCATAAATACTGTGTAGAGCTATACATAAGTTGAAAGTGAGGGTCAGGGTTAGGGTAAGGGTTATCAACCTCTGAAAATATGAGGAAATTCGTCACAAGTAGCCCTTTGTGTCACTCAGGGTACTATAAGTAGCTCACAGTGCCAAAAATGTTGATGACCCCTGCCCCAAGCCCTCGCGGGCCACATAAAATGATGCCGCGGGCCGCATTTGGCCCCCGGCCCTTGAGTTTGACACCTGTGACCTAAGGTAACCATGGTACTAGCTAAAACCTTCAATATCTAAGTATGTTATATTTTCTGTATTTTCCTACCTGTCCAGCTCTCCATATCATTCGATTGTCTTATTGGCCTTTCCTCTTTTAATTTTATTCTCCTTCATTCATATCCTTTTCAAAATTCATTTGAGAATAGCATTTGTCCTCTGGAATTATCAGCCTGGCTAAAATCTCCTAGGCCTGGGAACTTCATACAATGATTCAGAAACTATAATCTTAAACTAGAGATATTAGCCCGATATTAGCATAAAAATGTGATATCGGTATCAGATTTTTTTGCTTTAAAACCGATAAAGTAAAAACCGATAAAAATACAATAATGCTTGCGTTACACTGAAATAGTGCCATGCGCTCCTGAAGCGTTTACCGGCGCACATATCGGTATCGGCTATTATCGGTAACGGTAAATTGAGAGTTGGACAATATCGGCATATCGGATATCGGCAAAAAAGCCAATATCGGACATCCCTATGTTAAACCAGTCCTGCTTACTCAGTGCACAACAAAGCCAAGCTCCAGAGCACCTCAAATAGCCTCAGGCCATCGCAGTTCTTTAGGGGGAGAGTTGTTGTCTCCCATGCAAACACGTACCGAAACAAATTCACAACCACCCCCTCTATTCGGGCGGGCGAATGTTTGCGGCTCTGGGTTGAAATTATCAGCTCATGTAGTCACCTAATAAGGGATGCCCCCACTGGAATAACTTGACTGTTGTCATGTAAATACAGTTACCGTAGGACCTCCTCAGCTGACTGCATAGCACACGGATGACAATCGATAGAACATCTTTCACCATTGGATTGTAGTGGCCACAAATGTCTATCGAGAAATGACTTTTCCTTCGGGCTGTTGGCTATGAATCAACCTTGTAATTATCTCATATGTCAGGCAATATTTCACACAACAAAAGTGAGCGAAAACTTGTGTTCTCTCTAACAAAAACACATGTGGGGAGAAGTAGAGATTTATGAAGGAAATGTGGGGCTGTATTTTCCGAGTAACCATGAATATGCGTTCTGTATTGCATTTGATCCGAATCGATTTTACAGATTTTCACTCTATAGACTGCTTTTGGCCAGATACAATGGCACTGGTGTATTGTGTTTCCTTTTGCACTCAGTAGTCATAACAAAATGAGAAGTGGTCATCTACTAAATATTAGATCTACGTGCAGCACTGCTGTGTCATGTTTATGCAATATTAAAGTAAATTCTATACTTACAAGGGGAAGTTGATTGATGTGTTGCTACATAGAACAAGATCCTGTAAGGCTTCTGATAGGTGATGCTGATGGTGCTACCGGTGCTACAGACTTGGACTAGGGCAGTTGTAACACCCTGCCATAAATGGCAATGGGCTGGAAGTGCTGATGGGCTCCATGGCTGTCCTGTGTCTGCCTGCAACACAGAGAGGGCTAGGATGTCTCCTTGTAAACCCACATAGCACATGTTTGCTGGGGCCTTAGAAAGACCTTGGGGAGGATATATTTGAAGGCCAAATGATACTTCTATTTCTCACAAGAGGAATGTTAAGGTTAAATAATTCCCCTCTGAAAGAAAACCAGTGACGTTGAGGTAGAATGAACATGGAGGGACAGAGGAGGGATTTCAAAGTTACCAGAAGCTCTCTGTGAGTCCTCAGTTCAAGTGAGGGAATCAGTGCGAAGCTACTTGGCGAAGAAGCAGATGCTAAGTAGGAGGCCTTGAAAGAACACACGGTTTCCGTTTTCCACCTAAATCAGTGGTGTGTTAAGTCCAGTCTGGGAGCCAAAAAAGGGCCCAGAATGCAGTCACGTTGTGCACCTCCCCCAGGTTACATTACAAAATGTATTTATTGGTCCACTAGAACAGCAAAATAAGGCACAATTTTCCTATTCACGCCATAAACTGTCTGTCTGTGACCTGTGCTGGGACAGTATCTCTATAAACACTCATCAAAATGGCAGACAACAGAAGGAAGGTTGACAATGTGGTGTGACGCTTTTGAGGCCCCAGGCGAGATCTGCCACAGTCCATGACACAAACAAAATACACAAATTTTCACACTCCCAGTCACACTCTGCACAGACTTGGCTCTAGTCAAGGCACCCAACTGAGGCAAAGAATTCTGTGCAACTACTTTGCTGTTTGTGTTGTTGCATTTTGTTTGTTGCTCATGCTTTTGTAGTTTCTGATCTGGTTTGAAGCCAGTGGATTGTTAGCTTTTTATGACACCACCAAAAAAAGGTTAGGATCCAAGATTTATGGCCAAAAATGGGCAGAGGCACAGTTCGGCCCAAGGGCACTTAAATATCATTGAATCTCGCCCTCCTGAAAAACGATTAGGCAAACTCCTGCCTGAAATGATCCAATCCACTGCTCCTCTTGGAGGGAAGTTACTGCCTTGATAACTCAGGGCACAAGGCCAGAGTTTTGTCATTTACCCAGCCATGTGCAGGTACTCATTCTCACGCAGACATGCACGTGCACACACACACACACACACACACACACAAGAAAATGTAAATTATGGCATCGCCTTGCATCTATAAGTAGGATATGTGCTTCTATTTGAACCTGGTTAAAGATGATGGAAACGGCAATAAATAACAATTAAGTTCATCCTGAGCCTTGGACATGGATCGTAAACTCTTACTCTACCTTTTAACTCCAAAATCTTCCCTTGCTCCCTCATTTCTGTGTGCTGTATATTCACAAACCTGTCTGAATGTCACGGCCTACTGCATGCACCAAACTCTGAACATGTACCCTATTGTCAGGAGAACAATAAACCATGAAGTTGGGAGGAAAAAGCATAAATACACATACAAATATGCTGCTGGGCTGGCAGATTTGTGGTCATGAGGTTGCTTGTTGTTCCTGGGGAGAGGACGGGGCCAGACTGGAGGCTGTTTGTGCATCGCTTTAATTTCTTCTCTGCTATTAGGGGGACTTGTGCATTTGTGCATGTGGTGTGTTTACATATGAGTACATGCATGAGTTCAAACACCAAATAAGAGGGAACCAAGTCTAACTTAGGATATGTTGTGCACATCCTGCAATATTGAGGATGCCTGTCCTGTCCATTTAATGTGTAATGAAAAACGTTATAAATTCAGACAACTGTCGAGAAATCAGTAAGCCTGTGTCATGCACTCAAAAACCACCTGCACTCTCACTCAAAGAGTATGGGATCTTTTCCTCAGCATTTACATTTGCTCTCTTGCAGCCGCAAATAGATAAAACATGCAGTTCACACGAAAGCACAGTTGTTCCTTGTGTTCATCGTTATCTGTTCACGTTTCCACTGATGCTTTGTTGTTTCTCTTCTTCTCCAGACTCTGGCGAAATCCAGACAGTGGGGGATGGAGCAGGCCGACAAAGTGACCCCCCTGCTAATTCCTTCCCTGCAACTCCCTGACCTTGAACCCCTGCTGTAGTTTAGCCAACAGTGAGCAAGGCAGATACTTCACCCCTTGAGACAGTGATATATACTGTAGCTCATGCGAGAGACGAACTCTGAAGGAGAACGGGAGCTGGGAAAAGAGGAAAAAAAAGATACTCGCTGAGTAGCAAACATCCGGCAGGAATCGAGACTCAGGAGGTAGTGTGATCATGACACCCTCAATCTCTGTGTGTCACCCATCTTGCCTGCTGCTTGTCCTGATGTGCTCCCCCTTGCTGGGCATGTTGGTCCAAGCTGCTAGCAGCAACAAGGCCAGAGACAATGGACACCTACACCTAGGAGAGACCAACCCAGATCACTGCATGAGGCACCACTTTGTGGAAACTATCACGCATCCGATCTATAAGTGTAATTCAAAGGTAAGACTAAACAAAGAAACATTGCATATGAACCCTCACTGTAAATTGATCCCCTTGTCTGCAACCCGGGATTTTGCTTGAGGTTGTCTCAGATAATGTGTCCATGACAAATTGGGCCCTTGACAAATGATGATTAAGCAATTAGTTACCAGTATCGGAGAGGCAACATTTTCCAAACTAGACCCGGGAGAGCTGTAGAAAAGTACCAAAAGCCACGCAAAAAAGAAACGCCAACACAAACCGGAAGTCTTTGGTCTGTTTCTTGATTCCTTGCGTTGGTAAAATATATCTTGTCCAGATTAGTTTCTGTTACTTGCTTCTCTCTGAATATTCCTTTTCTGCAACATGGGGCAGCGTCACTACTCCTTACCCCAAATGAGCACGTATGCCAGCAGTGCTAGACACGGACTGTGGTGCGGACGTGTTGTGCATCTCTTCTGGCACTTGTTGTTGGCTTAAGATGACATCTCCCTGTCAGTCAGCTGGGAGCTGAGTGGTGAGAAAAAGAGTCAAAAGGAAAGGGACAGAAAGAGAAAGAGAAAGAGAGAAGGACAGGAGTGATGGGAGGAAGAAGTGACAAATGGCAACCCCTATGCTAACACTGATGCCTAAAACCTAAAACCTGTCTCGAAGCCGTGGGGTGATGGTCCCAGACGCATCACAGAGGAGAGTGAGATATTTCATGCACTGTCAACTATATCTACTACTACATGAGCGTTTGACACATTTCTGGTTGTTTTTTTACACCCTCAGCCTCAGAGTGCTTTGAGCAAGTGGCCAAACCACAGCTCAAATCCATCAAGGCGACGCGGGGCATGCTCACTGCATGGGGTGTTATTTGTATTACATGCTAAATTTAATTGAATCTTGGCTGGGTGTCTGTTTTAGCACCTTGTGTGCTGCGCACATAAAATCCACATGTACCAGCACCAGCAGCAGTTCATTATTCTATAAACTGTAAGTAACATTTACAATGTTTGTCGTGCTGTGCCCCAAACTCCTGATATTTGGATAGCAACATAATAGCACTGCACTTGAATTTTAAACCATATGTAGAATATGTTTGTTAAAACAGCAAATCAGTCGGTGATGTGCTCGATCAAACATTGCCATCTATGAGCTGATTGGCTTTAATATCTCTGACAAATTACAGAAGGGGAAACGATTAATTAGCATCTAGCTGAAGGGGGACGTGCTTAATTAGCATCTGACCAAAGGGGATCGCAATTAATCAGCATATATATTGACGTATCAAAGATAAAAAATTAAAAAAAAACACCCCATGTGTTCACATTTGAGAGCCATATCCTCGCAGATACTTAGCGTTACAGTGCAAACTGCAAACTGACATGAGAGGTGACAGGTATGAAACACTTGCATTCAATGTTTTAAGCAATCGGATAAACTTTATTCACTATGACACACTAAAGGAGGTTTTCAGGGTCACAGCAGCCACTCACCAACCCAGCTCAGAGATCTTGATATGACAGGGAAAAAGTGCCAAATTACCCTTGTGCATTTTAAGAACAGAAGAGGGATATTTTACGGAGGCAGTTCAGACAGAAATCCAAACAATCAGAATGCAAGGAACCACATATGGGAAAAGAAAACCATGATACTAAGAGTTTACCACATGACTCCCAAAACAGAGAAAACACATTTTCGAATCAACGTTTAAGAAATTATCAAGCCATTACAAAATTCAATACATCTGTCTGAGCTTTCTCTTAAAACAAAAACGACCACTTTTTTATTTGTATGGCATGATGGCCGCCTAAAATCTTCTTTAACAATGAGGACTTGCCACTGTGTGATGAGCCGATCGTCAGCTCTGACAAAGGAAAATGGCCCTGAAGTGGCAGCTCCGCTTCACAGAGCATATGTGTGTTTGTCACCCTGCCATGGCCATGGCTACTGCTTTATCACAGTAGGGACATGAATGGTGACACACAGCAGCTGACAGCAGGACATGACACAAGAGTCTGTTTAGGGAGGCAACAGGAATGTGGTGACCAGCAATGGAACGCCTGTTGGACAGCAACGCGACCAAATAGGCCAGTAGTGTCTCCTGTGTTATTGCGTGTGCGCACGTGGGTGTGTGTAAGCCAGCAGAGAGGTCTACTGGAGGAAGTACCGTTCTGCTACACACACTGCTGCCGTTGCTTTATGGAAAGTAAATGCAGGATGTTATGGCTGATTTTCGGGCACAGTCGAAATGGTGACATCAAATGGTTGTGTGTGTGCGTGCATGCGTTTATGTCAGTGTGCTAGAGCAGGTGTAAGACGGGATGACTGGCCTGGTTGTTATCTCCAAGTTTACAGGTGCAAGGATAAGACTGGCAGATATTGTGGATGTAAACAGACACACACTGGCTCATTGTGTATCCCTGAGGTCAAACCAGACACAAAGGTCACGTGAGAAACTTCTCTGCACCTCAACAGTGTTTTTTCTCCATCTTCTCTTTCAGGTAGTGTTACTGGCTCGCTGTGAGGGCCACTGCAGCCACACATCTCGCTCAGATCCGCTGATTTCGTTCAGCTCGGTGCTCAAGCAGCCCTTCAAGAGCACCTGCTCCTGCTGCCGGCCCCACACCTCCAAGCTGAAAGCCGTGCGGCTGCGTTGCACTGGTGGCATGCGCATCACAGCCACATACAGATACATCCTCGCTTGCAATTGTGAGGAGTGCAGTTGAGCTGGCAACGGCTTCTGCCCAAACTTCTCAGGTCTCTTTAGATCCCTGTGTTCCTCTGGCCATGACCTGATTTGGTGAAGATTGGGTTCAAAACAAAACAAGGCCCTCAATTGGCCCACAGCCATCAGACTTTGACTGAATCTTTCAAAACTTCTTATAAACTGTCCAATCCAGTTTGTGGTTCTTATAGTTACAGCATGGACATTCAATCATTACGACCCATATGGAAGCATGTTTCTCCAGTGCACAAGGCCAGACACCACAAGACCCTGGTCCCAGGGTTGGAGACCCCTCTCAATGTGGAGGAATGCTACACTATTGACATCAGTGAATCACAACACGCGTGTGGGCACAAATCACAGCTTGAGAGCTTGTTATGAATGAACAATTCAGCACCACCAGCTCCACTAAAGCTTTTACTGTCACTTGACAACAAAATGCTTAACCTTGTTAAAAGCAGAATGGAGAAAAGAAGAAGCAACTGGGTCTATACAAGCCTGATGATATGAGGGATGTACAGAGGAGCACCTGTGCCACGTCTCTCCAGACTTATTAGCTCAACATGAGTTGTTACCTGATCCCGGAGGACTGTCGCGTCACAAACATTGCAACATCCCTGAAACAGACGGAGAAATGGAGGTAGCACAAGAGGGAAAAAGTGTACATGTGAGCAAAATTTGGGTCAGAGATGTATGGACTGTCAACAGACTACCAAGGCTGGCAAGAGTTCATTTTAAAATGTAACGAGTTCCATTCGAATTTATGGCCCATACCTGTGTTACTAAAAATGTATTTACTATCAGAGAAAGACATATGATGCTGCTGACGTTGCCTTTTGTGCAGAATGACCTATGACAATTCCCTCGCTTTTAACTACACAAACAGTGACGTTAAGTATGTTGCAACCACTATACAGTGTAAACTATCTGTCAAGAACATCCATCCAGATCCCGCCATGCAAGAAAGAGCATCCAAACAGACATGTAATTTTGGGTTTGAATTTGGAATTTAAAACAGTTCCTTTGATTCAGGGCTACTATTAAGACTATAGACCATTACACTATAGGGCTACTATTCGACATTAGTCAGTAAACACAACCTGAATTCTGTCTCACTACACCAAGTAATTTGGATTGTTTGGTCACTGAAAAAGTACCAATTGTGAGAGCTGCAGGCCTTTTTTCAGCAATGTTATTGATTCTGGGCAAAGCATGGACACCATATCACACTTGTTCCATTTGAAACCAGGGGGAGGGGATAGGTGCTGGCAGGTTTTGTCCTCCAACAACTGTTTTGTGACAAAGTGGATGTTTGGCTTGGCATAGCATGGTCAACTCTCTAACAGGAATTAAGTAGTGGTAAAAGATGTTAAACATAGCATCTTTGGTTGTGCGAGCCACATGGATAAAGAACCTGCAATCCAATCACGACAGCCTTAAAATGTACTGATCAAAGTAGGAAAATGTATGCAGTGTTATGTGTTAAGGTTGTTGCCTTTTATAGCCTCACACCTCAGAATGCAATGGTTCTAAGGTAGCATAATTTTAGGAGCCAAGTACCAGGCTGTTCCCACAAGCAATGTTCCCAATGTTTCATCAAATCCTAAAATTTTGCCTCAACTGACCATCAGTTATGATGATTATATGTGTGTTTGTTTGTTTTGTAGGAAAATGTCACACCTCATAATTGTTTCTCTCTTACTGTTCACAAATTCAAAACACTTTGTTGTTTTGAATTTGAAAAAGACTCCATGTTGGAGTCTTTGCTGTCTTTGCCGTATTCAACCTTAAGCTGGTTTAAGTCATATCTATCAGACATGTCTTCTGAGCTCACTAGGGTTAGACATGGTGTCCCACAAGGCTCAGTCCTTGGACTGATTCTGTTCACTCTACATATGCCTTCTCTAGGTGGCATCATGAGAAAATGCTCTATCAACTTCCATTGCTATGTTGATGATACACAGCTGTATCTATCAGTGAAACCTGAGGAAACCAACCATGTAGCTAAACACCAGACTTGTCTTAGGGACATAAAAACTTTTGGTGCTGGCCTCCAGCACCACCCTGAAAGTCAACTTTATTCAAGGCCTGTCACTGAATGCCCACATTAAACAAATGTCCAGAACCGCCTTCTTTCACTCACATAACATTGCTAAGTTTAGGCACAAGCTATCATTAAAAGATGCTGAAAAGCTAATTCACGCTTTTGTTACCTCCTGGCTGGATGACAGTAATGCTTTATTTGCAGGCTGTAGCAACAAGACACTGGAGCCTCTTTAGTTGGGTCAAAATGTTGCAGCAAGTATACTGATGGAAACTAAGAAAAGAGACCAGTGTCTCCCCAGTGTTAGCCTCTATATAATCCTACAAAAATGCCTATAAAATCGAGAGTAGATTTTAAAATCCCTCTCCTCACTTACAAGACGCTCAATAATCTGGCACCATCATACCTTAAAAAGCTGATTGTGCCTTATCGTCCAACCAGAGCTCTGCCATCTGAAAACACAGGGTTACAGGTGATTCTTAAAATCAGTAAGAGTAGAATAGGGGGCAGGGCCTTTACCTATCAAGCTCCTGTCTTATGGAACCATATTCCAGCTTTAGTCCGGGGGCAGATACCCTCACTATTTTTTAGAGTGGGCTAAAAATTTTTCCTTTTAGATGACACTCTGAGCTTTCCTATCTTCCTTTTCCTCAACCTCCTCTCCCTCTCCATCTCACTTGCATCCATCCCCTACCTGCATCCCTGTCTCGTAAATGCATGTTACTAATCGGGCTTCCTCCTCAGAGGTTTGCCCTGTGCTTTATTAACCCGCAGCAGGCAGCTAGAACACCACCAGTGATGGTGGACTTCCAAACATCTGGGTCCTGTTCCTACTGCTGTGCATCCCTACCCCTGTGCATCCCTACAACTGTCTCTATTTCTCTCTGTCTCCCTCTCTGCCTCTCTCGCCTTCCCTCTCTCTTTCAACCCAACCAGTCAAGGCAGTCGGCCGCCCACCTGCAGCCTGGCCTGCCCGAGGTTTCTCCCATTTAACGGAAGTTAATTCTCGCCACTGTTGCTAATGGGGGACATGTTGAGTCTCTGTGTGTCCATCCCGTAGACCTTGAATGTTTACATGCTCAGGGACACTACCTGCTCCATTATGTAAAGCGCATAAAGTAAAGCGAGATAACTCCTGTTATGATTTGGCGCTACACAAATTAAATTGACTTGACTTGACTTGACTTGGTTGTCTGCCCCCTGAGCTTTGATTTGCCATTTTTCCTCATTAAGTAGCCTACCCAATGAAAAAATAACCTTCAAAGATTTGGCAGCCAAATCTTTGAGCTCTTTGTGGTCATTAAACGTTATCACACAGGTGCACGCACACAGGCTCTACAGCTGTCTTTGCTGTGTTCAAGGCTCAAACATTTTTCTCCTTTGTGAGATGGCACAGTATTGCTGGTATATGGCTGCATATGGCAATGTCAAGTACAATCCGCACTGTGGCTGGCTGCTTCACTTGCTGACATAATAATACAGCTTTTCCCTCCATCCTGGAAATGAATCTGACTTTCTGAGCCATCTGCACACACTATGTCTATCCTTCATAACCACCATACTCAAAAATGCAAACACACAAGCTCCCTCACACGCAGTTGGGTCTTGTTGTGACGTGAGGAGGGAGGAATTTGGGCAACCAAAATGAAATGCTGGACGGTAGGTGGAAGATAATACCTGTCTAGATGAAGCAAAGTCAGTCATTTTTCTCCCCTCAGCTCATGAAACATAAAGGAGATGTTAACTCACTTCCATCAAGTCCAATTAGATTAAAATGTCATTCATGGAGGACAGCCTTTCATCTCAGCAGGTTTTATACCTATTTATTCTTCCTGGATCCTAATCACAGCAATTCATCCGCTCTATAAAAATGGTACTTTGCTGGCTTTGAACCACATGTAGATATTTGAAAAGGAGGAGTTAACATTTTTATGTTTGACGGTTCTTGAAAGCACCAGAACAGGAAGAGAATTCCACTGCAAACAAGATCTGTCTCTCATGTAACAACAACAAATATTCTACACAAAACCATACCATTGAATATTCTCACATCCATATTGTCTTAGCGTGGAATTCTCCACGTTTTATTCTGGCCAAATTGCTGTTCAAACAGCTGTTTTGTTCATTATTTGTACCAGATTCTCCCACTTGTGCAAATATCTTGCATTACAGCTTCTGCTACACGTTGCATTTCTGCACAACCATTTGACCGAACCACTTTCCATCTCATGTTAAATCAAATGAAAACATGCCTATTTACTACCACTTAAATGGCACCACGGCATCACTAAGCATGAACTGTATATGTTAGTGATGGGAATTCCGGCTCTTTTTAGAGAACCGGCTCTTGTGGCTCGGCTCACTGAAAAGAGCCGGCTCTTTCGGCTCCCAAATGGCTCTTCAGATTTTTTGGTGCTTAAATTAATTTATTAACAACAAAAATGTAAAATTATGCGCAAAACTAAGTACTTGTGTAAAAAACTTGCAGTATATCAAAAGTTAGTTGTAGAAAAACACTTTTA
>OMPJ01037450.1:0-10894 GCA_900312935.1 Carapus acus | reverse complement strand
AGTCAACATTCTAATTTGTTTTTTTTAATTGGAAAATGGGGCTAATGGGGATAATCAAAAATTTGGGTTGAATTTGTGATGTGATCAGATTAAAGAGGGAAAAGTGAGTACTTGCCTGTCATGGGTCGGTGACTCATGAGGAATAAGATGCTCACTTATGATGACAATAAGGCTGAGATAGTTGGACCTTATATTTTCTGCAAATTTAGAGAGCTGTGTAAGAACATCCAAAAATATTTTCACCTTTTTAAGATCTGAGTTACAAAGTGAAGACTTTCAAGGGGCTTCTTTTTAACACACCACAGGGGTGGTTGTGATGGTGATGGTATGAGCTTGATGGCTGAATGAATACAAGCTGATGCATCAAGGATACAGAATATCCTTAACCGCAAAGATCAAAAAGACTGATGTCTGATGCAATTTTAAAGTCAACACTCAAAACAGCTACAAAATTATGTCAGTGCTGTGCTGTGATGGAGGTAATAGCATGATGGAGGAGAGCGAACGTACAAATATGACACATTGTACTGGAATGAGACAGCAAAGCCACCCTTTGTATTTGTGTGGCATTCCTGTTCACTATGGCATTGTGAGCGTCAACACCTCCATCATTTACAAATAAGATTATAGCAAAAAACCTTCCTGGCCAGAATTTGAAAAATATAGTTTTTTTTTTCAGCACAGTGACAAAATTTTTCAGAGGAAACTATTTGATTATGATCATTAGTGGTGAGAAGATCATTCATCATCAAATATATTATTCAACCATGACCGGTTTGTTCAAGCTAAGAGCTGGAGTGATTCCCACACTTACTTCCCTGTATGTACAAAAGGTATCAAGTCAGAGGAATTATTCTCTGTATGGTGCAAAGCACACCCTCCACAACAGATGACTCAAAGAACAGAAGGCTAAATTATGAGTGTAAGACAACAGAGACAATAAAAATAGTAATAACATCCGAATCATTATTAATGATTGCCTGCTAAAGAAAACATCGCAAAATGTAATAGACCCCAGGACAACAACTTCAAACGAAAAATAACTCATCAGACTATTTCATCACTGTTCAGTCACTATTCAATCACTTTATCATGTTGCTAACTGCCAGTGTGTGGAAAGATGGGCAGGTAAAGGGACTGGTATGTTTGCCCTGGTGCATTTGGCACGAGTATTTGCCTTCGGTCCAGCAATAGGCAAATGAAAGTCAGTCTGATGACCTTTGATGGTGCAAATATGTGTATGTTTGAGTTTTACACCCCACTCCAAGAGTGCAGGTGGGTGATGATGAGGATGAGCAGAGAAGAAAAACATTGCTAATGTTGTGTTCTATTAGAAAACAATTTCAGCGCATACTGCAGTCTCTGAGAACCACCAGGTCCACAGTCCGTTGAAAATTCTTCAGCAGAGAGACGGCTGTCTCGTGCTCCATGTGTAAAAAACTATGTCCGTTGGCCTGCAAGGCAAACAGGCAGCACAGTCAACAGCTTGTGTGAGAGCATGTGTATGCACGTGTGTTTAATAGATATGTGTTAAAATGACTACTGACACTGTCTGCAGTGTGTGTGTGTGTGTGTGTGTGTGTGTGTGTGTGTGTGTGAGCGATAGAGCATGTTACTTTTTTACATGTGTGTGTGCGCAAAAGAGAAAGAGCATGCAGAAGGGTTGACGTTCTGTGCCATCACTGGCTCTGTAACGCATCTCTGTACAGGGGAAGAGAGCAAGAGAGGAGAGTAGGAGCTACACTGGCATGCTGCAATCAGAGAAAAGGCAAGCAGAAAAATAAGTTTTGGATGTTTCATCCACCTAAACAGCAGATCTGTGAAGAAAAGAAGAAATGGTGAAAGAACGTGATGAATTAAGAGATGGTGACTACATCTGTCTATAAAGAAAACCATATTTTATTCTGAACATGCCGGGCTGCAGATGATTGCTATTCAACCATACACATGTGTATGGTGAGGTGAACTATTCTGCCCGAAAAGCTGAGCACAGAGGCTCAAACTTTAGGCCCAAAATTAGGTAAGGTGAAAATATCCTCCTGTCATTTTAGTCTTCATTGTAACATACTCTGATCCAGACCCACATGTAACCACACACAGGAATACATGGAGGATTAAGTTGTCTATTTCTTTGTTGTGTTTGTTATAGAACTTGATTTGCACAATATTTGTTTCTATGATATACAATGACTACCTCTGTAAAATGCCTCTGTCCTCCAATATTCTGTCCTCCAATGCACAACATTTGACAGTTACTGCCTTCGCTATTTGATCTTCAGTTCTGGTAATAGCTCAAATTTTTTGTGTTATAGTGATGAGAAGTCATGGGGGGTTCCAGAGGGCAGATTGTGGCGGGTTAAGAAAAAACAAAACAAAACAAAACAAAACACAACAAAACAAAACACTGAATGAGATCCCTTTTACCTGCAGTATCTTGTCTCCTGGCTGCAGAATGGAGGCAGCAGGCCCATCATGCTGTACCCTAGTAACAAAGATACCCTATAAGTCAAAATGATACAACGTTAGGACAACACAGGGACAGGATGGTTTAGAATCTTTGCCTTTCTCATTTTTAGTCCCAGAATTTCCCCTACACTACCTTCCTTTTGTTACATCTCCATCTAAATTTGGAGAAACATGCTGTTTTAAGGAATTTGCAAACACTTGATTTATATTCATGCGGACTAACTTTACAAATAACTGTAAACGTCTTTACTTCATTGTCTTTGTGAGACAAGAGAACATAAATGTTCCATCACAACAACAATTGCATGGGAAGTTGAGGTTAAGTTCCATAGATTATAAAATGCCAGAGGAGCCAGCATAGATGGGTGATGACCCAAGAAGAGATCGGGTCTAAGGGTGAACAAAAGTTATGCCATATCCCATACATTCCTTATCAAATCAAAGGCAGAGATTATAAAAACACCAACATCTCCTCACACAGAACTAAAAGATGTTTGAACACAAACATTGAGCATATTCAGTGTGTTTCAACAGGTTTCGTACATGTTGAACCCTCAAGTGCCGTCAATATACCATGAGTATGATGTACCATGAGTATGTGCCATTTTTGACACAATGTGGAATTGATACTGAAGTATCATCTTTTGACATAATGCAGTATTCATATAAAATCACGAGCACATAAATACTTCAAAATACACAAGATACATCGACTTATAATTATCAATTTGATTCAAATATTTACACAGTGAGCACACAAACGTATGCTGTGAAGAAGTTACACATACACAATAGAAATGTAGAGAGGATTGTATTGACACTTTCTGTATATATGGCTGTTTATGGTATCTTGTCTTTTTATGTCATTAAATGCTATTTGCAGAACTGTACATCATACGATTTGTGCAGAGCTTCTGTACAATTCATGTCTTTTGGACCTCTCTTCACATTTAAGACAAAGTAATTAACAGCTGAAAGGTTCAGTGTCAGAATGAAATACCTAACGATATACATAGTACCAATCGATTGAATAGACAGCTAAAGCGTCCTATGCCCTATGCCCAAACGAAGGCAGCAGCTACACTTACAGTATGCCATCTGAAAAATAATGTGGACGAGGAGCATCTGCTGGCCTTGGATCACTATTCTGTGGAAAGTGTGCTACGACCACAAGGGAGATTGAGCCTCCTTAAAATGTAGCGTAGCATCATTTGCCTGTAGAAACTGAACTTTCAATTCAATTCAATTCAATGGTACTGCAATTCAATTCAATGGTTCCTTTAATTGTCCTGACATTCTATGCTGATTGCAACAGACAAACTGCAGCTCAATTTTTGGTATTTGCACACCCGTTTGAGTTCCTGGAAAAAATGTCTATTAGGTATGACTGATTTACGTTTTTGTTGAAATGGAATGGAGGGCAGAATTTGCGTATTCATAACTTAACTTTATGATGTAAACCCACAATAAGCTACCCCTCTTTGAAAGACCAGCAGCTGTCACTAGTGCTAACATAATGCCTGACATTGTGGTATATAGGCTCCACACCTGAGGACAGGTATCCTGCAAAAACGGCCATCGTGAGAAAAGATCTGCTGCCCACAAGACATATTCTGTCCTGCAAGCTAGGAAGAACCATGGCATTCACTGATGCCCACTCATTTACCATCCCATCACCTGCTTGCCAAATAATCACTGTGCGCATTTCTGCATCAGTAATGACACCCAACTGCTGAATCCAGGTACTTAAGAGAAACAAAACATTAATTATTTGCATGACATATTGACATGTTGTACAATATTGTATTGTATCACTTTGTATCGGACAATACAAATTGATTTGACTTGACATATTGGAAACGGCAACATTGCATATGTTGAAAACAATACAACATCTTACACAGAAAGAGTCACCGAGACCTTTGACAGACTTCCACATTCAAGTGGGATTTGGGAGATTGTGCTTCTCTCTACCATAGCAACGACGGTGAATTGTGGTTGAATGACAAAAAAAATAGCCTGTGATTAGTTAGAGCTAGTCGACTGTATGACTTATGGTTGATGGTTTGAGGTCCAATAATACAAACAAACAAACAAATTTTAATTATATTACAATATGTGACTTCATTAGGCCCTGTGACCCTGAGGTTTTGACCGATACAGAAACACACAAAACATTGTGTTCAGAGTTATTCTAAAGGTGGAATCATCTGAATACTGTCAAATTATACAGAGTAACAATTGATCTTTCCCTCAACATTTGCTGTAGAAATATTACAGTGGACAAGTTAAATATTGGTAAATTTACACAGTACTGATTCACTAGCGCACACTTATCTAGTCTAAGCACCGAGTTCAAAAACTCTGGTTCAAACACTGACTTCCATGAGGAGTAGGATACAGTAACTCCAGTGGAAACCAGGGCTTGCTTCACACAATTTACTGAACTTCTCAGAATTCGTGCCTGTCTCGCAATGTCTGTGTTTCTCTTCGTCAGGTGCTCATTAATGAAGACGTCGGGTCCCCTTAGTTTTCGTCCCTGTTTCAGAGGTGCATTCTTGTTGTTTCCTGTTAACAAAACGTAGGATTATTCCTGGCGTGTCTTTCTTGTCCCTTCGTGGCAGGGCTTGACATGCCTCAATGTCTTTGCTGTTAATGTGTATTCCTCTCCCTCTCATGAATGAGATCACTTGCTGTTCAGTTGACTCCGAGTCCTCCTCTGTGGGTTCGACGTTCTTGTCCACGGCCTTGGCATAGGACCGTAGCTTGGTCGCCAGTTGACTCACCATGACGTTGTTTATTCTGGAGTACTGCTCTAAATCATCCACTCTTTGTTCCAGCGTTGCAATGCGTTGTTTTTTTTTTCTTTCTCCATGTTTTTTTTTTTTTAGCTCCTTAATTTCTCCCCTCGCGTCCAATATGGCCTTTTGTTGCTTGGAGATAGTAGCCATTTCGTCAGTGACGAATTCCAGAGACTTTTTTAAGTCATCGATCTCTGTTTTTTGTGCTTTTAGCGAGGTCATGTTGGTCTCGAGTGAGCGTCTGGTCCACACACTGCCTGCAAGCGTTGGGCGGTTGAGCGGTGCATGGTGAGCTCAGCGCTGAGCTGCGGACTCCACCGGTAATCAACTGTTGTTAAAGCTCCGCACTAGGCCGAACAGTCATAGAAAAGTGTAAAAATCACAGTTTGTTCTGTGCTAGAGCAGCGTCTGATGCTGCATGCCTATCTGCCAGACGTCACTTCCCAACTTAAAGCATGAAAAGATATTGTGTTGAAATAGACTTACAAATGATCTTGCAGGGATGAAATACCCAAGCGTTTATCTCTCGTGCCCACAACTAACTACCCAACTTTATACCATTAGCTATGTGAACCAGTAATGACGCAAACACAAAGGTACAAAATAATAATATCGCTGAACGGCCACCAGGGGCCTGCACTTACATAACAGTGAGCGCTCTGGTATAATCGGTTCACAACACTCCCTACATCTACATTTGACCCCACATCAGCATAACTCCTCAATTGGAGTCCTCCTGAAACAGAAGGTGGACTACCTCGGAAATGGGCCAAGAGAAAGCATGCTCTGACTCCTTTCTCACTCTTTCATCCTTGCTTGGTGAAGCTGACATGACAACAGCCATAATCGAGTCATTGCTTCTGGCCTGGTGGTCTTTCATCAGGGCTATGCTGCCTTACTTCACATTTGGCATGTTATCTTGGCACTTGTGTCGACGCTGTAATGTGCATAGGTACTCCCAACGTCACCTGCTCCAAAAGATCTCTGGGTGCTGGACACATTTCCATTCTGCTTCGAGGAGCTCCACTCTCCGAAGTCTCCAGGTGGAGGTGGAGGGATGCTGGTTTTCTGTGTCAACAGCACAGCTGGAGTCAAGATAAAAGGGCCTCTGGGTCTGAAGACACAGGTCTTTAATTAATCACAGCTTTGACCTTGACCATGAACCTTGATCATCAGCACCTCATGTGTGAGGTGAGATGGTCCATCTTGTAGAAGAATACAGTCAAGGATGCGAAGAGTGATCCCGATCATGCACTCCCATATGCCGCCCATATGGGATGCATGGGGTATCCTGAGGATACTTCTCCATGTTGACTGAACTAGGATCTAATGCATGTATGTTCAACTCATGGCTGGCATCAATGAAATTAGTGCCCCGGTCGGAGTTTGCCTGCTTTGCCCGGTCTCAATTAGCAAAGAATCTTCTTAGGGCATTTACAAGGCTGCTGGTGGTCACCTTCATGACCACCTCTATATGCACAGCTCTTGTGCACATGCAGTAGAAAATGCGGACCACCGTTTGCTGATGGCGTGACCAGCTCTGGTGCGGGGTGAGACTATACCTCCCATGGCCCAAAGACCTTGACGCTAACAAAGTTAAAAGGTTGTGCTGCTTCAAGCCTCTCATCTGGGAGATCAGCCATCTCTTGGTGTTCTGTCTTCCTGCATGTGACACACTTGAGGAGAAGACTTGCGATGCACCAATTTGCTCCAGTGATCCAGAACCTGCAGTACACACAGTGCCTTCAGTGAAGTGCCTATCCTGATGCTTCACAGCCTCATGATGTTGACGGACAAGAAGGGGTGCCAAATGATGGAATGATAATGCGGTTGGTTTCATCCATTCCAATCCAGAATGTGTGATACCGCCTCCTACTCTCAGCAATTCTGAAAGCGGGAGGTGTCCCATCTATGTCCCATCTAAACTGCTTTGAGATGGGAGACTTTGCTCTCTTGCAGTGCAATTCTGATCTTCGAGAAAATGTTTGTGCTGCGTGCTTTTACTTTCATTACACAATTTAATTGCTGTAATGACAATAAAGCATCCATGATTCCTGATTGATCACAACAATCTTTGCTTTGTCAAGATCTTCCTCAGGAGGGCTTGTGCGACAGATGTGCCATCCCTGGCAGGCATTGTTTGGTGAAGGCCAAGTGAAGGAACGAGTTATGTGGATTCGATGTGTAACTGATGTCACCAGGGTGCGCCATGAAGAGAAGTGTTCAAACCTTTCAGTGGCAGTAGCTGTAACCGGTAGACATATCTCTATGTCTTTGAGGGGGTTGATGAGGGTGAAGGTCTTGAGAGGTGCTGGGATGGATCCTGGAGGAAAGCTGGTCCAGACGGCCAAATCATGGCGCTAAGGGCCACTGCAGACTGACCTGGACCTATAGTCTGCTGGCTTGTGTTCTGTGGGAACGTATTGCCACTGGTCTGGGGATGAAGATTGTCAGATCTGCTGCACACTGTTATTCACAAAGATATAGAAACGCCTTATTTGGTTGTGGATATATTCCAACACCACTTTGCTGTTGTTGTGGTAAGTGGTCAAACTCTAGGTCCATTTCCTCAACCACCAGCACTGCAATTAAAACTGCGAGAACTGCAACACATAACTCTAACCACGGAACAGAGATCTCTGGTTGAGGTGCCAATCTAGAAATCCAAAAGACAAAACTGACATCACATCTTCCAACGAATAGCTCTCTGTAAAAGGCCTCAAAAAAGGAAATTGATGAATAGGGTCTTGGTATCTGGAGTTTGAGAAGGTCTTGTAGGGCTTTTTTCCATGTTGTCCATTCTTGCTCCATCTCGTCAGGCAGCTGGGAGTCTCTATCTTCGGCTCCCTGAGAGAGCTCTCTGGGTAGTGGTCTGCCTCGTTTGGTGACTGGGGGCAGGAAGCCAAGGGGGTAGAACAGGCTATTGACGACAGACAAAACTCCTCTTCGGGTCTTCCAAGACACTCAAAGACTTCTCTGTAGTGGGAGGTCATCAGTAAGGAGGTTCAAGTCCTTAATTTCTTTGGCGTGATCTTTGGGAAGAGAGGCTTTGAATAGAATAAATCCAGTGGAAACCAGGACTTGCTTGGCACAATTTACTGAACTTACAGTGTGAAAAGATCTTGCGTTAAGATAGACTTACAAATGATACAATACACGAGCGTTAGTAGAAGACCACTAGCAATAACTGTTTGGGCCGCTAAATTCAAATATGTCTTCAATAACCAAAACTGCAGCTTGAGAGAAGGTGGCAACAGCCGTTAACGCTATGGGGTCGCCAGAGAGAACGGTGGCCAGAAAAAAAGATAAAAAAGGTTTGACATCAAGGTCCCTGCTAAAAAGTGCGTTGCAGCCCACAGAAGAAAAACATCTTGTATTGGAGCCGCTCATCCACACAGCTGTTTCGCAAAATAAAGAGTCGTGTTCCTCCGGGCCACCGGGCACCAACGTTCAAAAGGGTCATACGGGAACCGCAAATTATTTGTGTATTCACAGAATGAAATCCTCTGCTGTTAACGTTAATGAATTAATTACGTGATGCTGCCCTATGTGCGACGTGTACAATCTATTGCACCTATGATGTTGGTGCCAGCGATGGCATGAAATCCCTGCCTGATTGCTATTTGTTGGTGGTGTTGGAACGGGACTTGAATGTAGTCCGGGGCTAAAGAAATGATTGCCTCTAACACCGTTGGCTGTTAGATGCCACATATGTCCCTGATCTCCCGTTGGAACGTCCCGGTGGCTGAGAATCTCAGGATGGACATAACCTGAATGTGCACAGGGATAGCTTTGGAGTGTTTTGTCTCCCACTCCAACATAGGGTGTAGATCACGGCACAGATCTATCAATATATGTTTTGGGAAGCGGTACCTGCCGAGGAGGAACTCTGTGCTCTCCGCGAACACATCTGCGCGCTCTCTGAAAACGCGCTCCCTGCGAGCACGGGGCTCGAAATCCTCAAGCAGCGCCAGCCAGGCCATGTTGCATTTAAAGTGTTTATAGCGGGTTCTGTCATAGCTGCTTTTTATAGCATGTCACACCAATTATTCAACACATCTGCTTCCAACTGAAACATTTCTATCCCTCCTTCCCTCCCTCATTCATTCATTCATTAGAGGGAACGGGAACCGGTGAGGAATTTGAGATTGCTCGACACGATCGCTGTATTTGTAGTTTCACCGTTCTACCACTGGATGTTGTGCTTACGCATGGTCAGAGGCATGCGTAGGTTTACACACATTTCTACGCACACGTTCGAATTGGTAAATGTCATACTTTGTCTTAGAATGCGTGTACGCGCTACTTGCGCACTCTTACGTGCACACGCACGGTTAATAAATGAGGCCCCAGCTCTGACATCTGGCACTTCGTGTCAAGACTGCTTTTTCCAAATGCAGCAAATAACGCCTCATACATTGTTTGATACTGCCTAACAAATTATACATAGGCTCAGCAAAAAACATGTGACGTTGCTTTTTTCTGTAATCTGAGCCAATATGGTGACAGGGTGAATTGCCTGAAGTCATCCAAACTGAAATTCCTATTCATGACCACATGTCTACGAACAATTGCTCAAGAAAATTTCCCATTCTCTCTGATGAGCAGCTGGCAGCACACTAGATTACTTGAAGAATACCGATTATGTGTAATATTGGTGGATTCAAGTTTACAAGTTCCACTGCTGAGCCACTGACAGTCAAATAGCCACATCACTGCATATAATCAATAGTTGCCATGGCAATTCTGCAGTAAAGCGGTGGGGTCTGTTCTTGGCTATAAAGCTGGGGTGAGGTCGTACCATGTCAGAGGGTTTGAAGGGGTTCCCCTGGCCGCTGATGCCGCCAGAGATGCTGAAACCAAGACCAGGGCTCTTCTCTATTCTTACGCACAGCTAGAGGGGAACAGAATAGACGGAGGGATAGAGGGATACATGGATGGATGGATGGACGCATGAATAGATAGATAGATAGATAGATAGATAGATAGATAGATAGATAGATAGATAGAGAAGGAGAGAGAGAGAGAGAGAGAGAGAGAGAGAGAGAGAGGGAGAGAGAGAGAGAGAGAGAAAGAGCGAGAGAGAGAGAGAGAGAGAGAGAGAGCACACACATAGCACATGTAAAAGAACAGCTGGAGCGTCTTACTGTTGGGGCACCTGTTGCCCTCCAGTGTGTGTGTGTGTGTGTGTGTGTGTGTGTGTGTGTGTGTGTTCACCCAGCAGATAAATAAGTAAATCGCCAGAGGCCTCGGGCAGGTTCCATCAATTCCGATTTCCCCGAATGAGAGAGCGCAGCAAAGAATCGATAATCCTCACCGTCTCTATCCACGACCAGGGGATCGCCAGGGGAGGGAGAGAAAGAGAGAGGAAGAGAGAGAGAGAGAGAGAGAGAGAGAGAGAGGGACTGTTTGACTGGCACACAGCTGCCAGTGCCTTCTTCTCCATCACTTTCACCATCCCACCAGAGTTGCATCTCCTCCCCTCCTTTCTCCTCCTCTCCTCTCCTCTCCTCTCTTCTCCTCTCTCCTCCCCTCCTCTCCCCTCCTCTCCATTGTCTGGCACCTCCCTCCCTGTTCTTATTTACACTGTAACAACTTGCCTCTGCCTAACCAGGTGGGACTGGAGG
>OMPJ01037449.1:0-17925 GCA_900312935.1 Carapus acus | reverse complement strand
TGCTCGGGCGCACACACCCCCCACACCGACCGCCCCCCTCTCTCACACACACACACGCATACACACACACACAAACCACCCCACCCAATCCCTAAAGACAGGAGCGTGTTGGTGGATTCACGGCCTATCCACTCGTAATCACCATTACATGGGAAATCGCGAGTGAAAACCCATGAATTCTGGAATCGGTTCCTTCATTCTCAGCGTCAAAAAGTCGGAGTCAGACGTCTTGGGAGAGTCCCCGATGTGCAACAGGATCAGCGATTCTTTCGCAATCGTTTCTGTTTGAGTGGATACATTTTAGCGCGTTCGACTGAACGATCGAGTTCAGAAACGTCTCGTTTGTTTCACTCTAAGTGAGGTAATCTTACCAAGTATTTGTTCGAGGGACGCGATAGGGGGGGCAGAGCGTCACTATCGGGATAAAAAACGATGAGGAGGCATGTGGGTGATAAAACACTGTGGTGATAAAACACTGTGTTGAGAAACACGGTGCAACACTGCCCCCTGCCGGTACTACTACGGTACACACCTCTTGATAGATACAGGTAGATAGATAGATAGATAGATAGATAGATAGATAGATAGATAGATAGATAGATAGATAGATAGTAGGGATGTCCGATATTGGCTTTTTTGCCGATATCCGATATGCCGATATTGTCCAACTCTCAATTTGCCGATACCGATAACAGCCGATACCGATATGTGCGCCGGTAAACGCTTCAGGAATATTATTTCAGTGTAACGCAAGCATTATTGTATTTTCATCGGTTTTTATTTTATCGGTTTTAAAGCAAAAAAATCCGATACCGATATTACATTTTTATGCTAATATCGGGCCGATAATATCGGTGGGCCGATATTATCGGACACCTCTGATAGATACAGTAGATAGATAGATAGATAGATAGATAGATAGATAGATAGATAGATAGATAGATAGATAGAATGTATATAATAATATACAATAGTACATTATGTATATGAATGAATAAATGAAAAATTAAATAATTAATTGAATGAATGTAAACATAGAATAGAAAGGATGGATGGAGGGACGGATCGATGGATAGATGATGGATGATAGATAGATTGATGGATGGACAGATAGACTGATAGACTGCATCAATCAATTAATCAATCCTTCAATCAATGAATAAGAAAGGTCAACATATAAATAGAATTAATATATCTCTACACCTACATCTATATACCTACATCTACTGTATATATCTAGACGTAGATATATAAATATGAATATACAAAGGTAAACGACAACTAGCAGGTTGGTACTTTATCAACCCATTGATCTAATGAGCCAGGAAATCTGAAGCCAAAGCAGCTAAAATGGGTACCAACAGGAACATTACTACGTTAGAATCTATTGTCCCTGTTTGTACCTAGACCCCCCCTGTTGAGAAACACTGCGTGAGATGGTACGATAGGTAGAAACATAAATACAGGTACCACTGTACCTGTGATACAGGCATTAAGGTACCTGTATTTACATTTGTACCTTTAACAGCAAAATTGAGGTCATGTGCGACACTCTTTCTGTTTGAAAAAAAGCTGTGACAGCTTGTAAATGTTATCGTTGAAGATTACTTGAGAAAAAAAAACAATCCCAAAGAGAAACGTCAACCACTCTCAATATTGAACTTTACTCAGAGGCGAACATCAGGTGTGAGGCTGTCCGTTATCTCGCACCGATATCAAGCGTCGGCGCAACGGCAGGACCATGACAGGTCGTGGCGTCTGCTATCTCAAACCAAACATAGCAATTGTGTGGATAGACGTTTATTATCAACAGTCCTTCGACATATGAATGACTGTGCGCGCCACATTGTGACAACAAAAGCTGCACTGAACTATGAACCTGCCAGTGCAAACATTAGGAATGACACAGTCTTGCTTTCCTCCTCCTAGCTAGAACTCACGTGGGCTCACACACCAGCTCAACAGAGGAGGCGAGCTGCAGAGTGTGACGCTCGCTGTGCTTTTTCGTCCAGGATCCAGCTGGGGGTGAATATGAGGAGGCCGGGTATTCACTTGGTTTTTATCAGCGCTTTCTTCCAGGTAAGGACGCAGTTGAATGCATGTGAATACAGTGATAAGATTTATATGTGAAATACCTAATTCGTGCCAAGCCCTCAGAAAAACACACTTCAATTTAATAATAACGGTAAAACAAGATTGATATATGGTCCAATAAATAAACCCAACTAAACCTTTTAATACCTTCAAAACCTTTAATCAATGAAGAGGATATTAGTGCGTCAAAACGAACTGGCCGAATGATGCCGGCAGGTACACAGTGCGAGAGATGCGGACCAATAACAGAGCAGGATCCTATGGAGGCGACTCGCATCAGAGGAGATAACCAATGGGAGAGCAGGATCTTGCGCCGCATTCGAGGCTACTTGTAACTGGTAACTTTCGAGTTCGAGATTCACGAGTCACGACTTCAAACCGTTCCAGGCACCACCGTCTGCTATTGGTTCATCATTTTTGAGTACAAAAAATACACCGCGTGACGTTGAACGCGGAAGTTCAAGGTTGTGAGTTCACGGGTTTGATTATAGCCCCGCCCACTTTTAACTGGAAAATTACGAGTTACGAGTAGCTTTGAATGTGGCATCATGGAGTATACAGTCGAACACAGTCGAAGTGCAGCGGCGTGCTAATTTTTAAATTTTTGCTGACTGCGATCTCGTTTTGATTCTCATCGTGAGTCATTTGTCGTACTATGAGTCGGAAAATTCTTTGAATGCCGTTTAGTAAAATTAATTTTTCGTGTGGTGGGGCTTTCGTATCTCGGGGATCGCTCAAAAATTCAAAACTGTTCACTACCGCTGTTTTGATCACACCTGCAGGTCACATGGTGCCAACGTTCGTGCGAGTTCTACGGCACCATCGCATCTTGTTCTGCTCAGGGACACCTGTGGGTTCCCGTTCTTCGTACCGTCCCGCCCGTCACGCAGCTGTACTTGGACAGGAACTACATCGGTGAGATCAACAGCACCTCTATGGCAGCGTACGAAGACCTGGAAAATTTGGACCTGGGGATGCAGCTCGTGCCTCTGGTCATAAGGAACGACGCTTTCCTCAAGCAGAGCAAATTGGTGCGGTTGGTCCTCGGAGCCAATAAGGCGCTGCAGTTGGAGCCGAGGGCGTTCGCCGGGCTGTTTAATTTACAGAAACTCTACATCGATTACTGCGGATTAGGGGATTCGTTACTGAGCGACGACTACCTGCAGCCGCTCCTGTCCCTTGAAACTCTCGATCTCTTCGGTAACAAGATAAAGAGACTCCGACCTGGCCTCTTTTTCCGCAACCTGGTTAGGTTCAGCGAACTAAACCTGAAGTTGAATCAAATCGACAGCATATGCGAGGACGACCTGGTTGGTTTCCGGGGAAAATATTTCACCATGATGAATTTACACTCCAACAAGCTCTTCCTCTCAATGTTTAGCGATAGCTTCGATTGGGAGAGTTGTGGAAACCCTTTCCGAGGGATGGCCTTCAACACGCTCGACTTGTCCGGCAACGGCTTCACCACTAAAGCTACGAGACAGTTTTTCAAGGCGACGGAGGGGACGCCAATCGTCCATCTTGTACTGTCGGGAAACATCGGCAAAGGCTTCTCGCACGACAATTTCCCCGACCCGGACAACGGCACGTTCGAAGGCCTCGCCAACAGCATGGTCAACATGTTGGACCTGTCTGGCAACCTCATCTTTGCTTTGCAGTCGGCCGTCTTCAGTCCCCTGAAGGACGTGATAATAATGGACGTTTCCCGCAATAAAATCAATCAGATCAACAGGGGTGCTTTCAGTGGTCTTGAAGGACATCTGCGACTGCTCAACCTGTCCTCCAACCTCCTGGGGGAGATCTACTCGCACACTTTCACCTATTTGACTGAGCTGAGGGTGTTGGATCTATCGAGTAACCACATCGGGGCTCTGGGGTACCGATCGTTTAGCGGCCTTCCCAATCTGAGAGGGTTGTATCTGACAGGAAACTCGCTACGAGAGCTTTCCTCTCCCGCGGCTCTGCCAAACTTGGACGTGCTCTTCTTGAACGACAACAAACTGAACGACAAATCTACGCCAGACATCTTGTCTTTCGCCGACCACAGTTACCTCGTCAACATCGGAGACAACAGACTGACAAGTCTGGCATTCGTGTACGATATCCTAAAACGCTTCGGACGTCTCCAGTACTTCATTTACGGGGGCAACTTTGTCAAGTGGTGCGAGATAAGTCCCTCTACTTCGGTACATGTTGCCAACAATTTGCTGGCGCTCGATCTTCACGATTGCTCCCTGCAGGTTATTTGGTCACAGGGGAAATGTCTGAACTTATTTGACCACTTCAGGAATTTAACAAGCCTAAATTTAACGCATAACGCCCTGTCCGCGCTTCCACAGGGAGTTTTCAAGGGTCTTACATCTCTCATGGTGCTGGACCTCTCCTTCAACACTCTTACCCATCTCCCGCACGACATCTTACCAGACAGTCTCTTGCTCCTGGATTTGCACAGTAATTTCCTGGCATCTCCCAGCCCAGCTGCCTTCCGTAGCGTTAGCTACATCGACCTTTCGATGAATCCTTTCTACTGCGACTGCAATCTGGGGACCTTCCTGACGTGGATGAACACAACCAATGTCAGCTTCATGAGTCCCACGCAGGACTACAAGTGCGGTTTTCCATCCGATCTCTACGACGTCCCTCTGCTGGATTATGCCACGATCATAGAACCGTGTGAGGAAGACGAGGACGCGTTAGTTGAAGAACTCAAATTTCCCCTTTTTATCTTCTCCGCTGTACTCGTCATAGTCACGATTGTCGGCGGAATCGCCTACGCACGCCTTCGCGGGCAGATTTTTATCATTTACAAAAAGATCATCGGAAGGGTTCTTGAGGGCCCTAAGCCAACGCCCAAAGAGGACGAAGTGCCGTACGATGTCTATTTATGCTTCAGCAACAGCGACTACACATGGGTGGAGGCTGCTTTGCTGAAGAAGCTGGACAACCAGTTTGCGGAGGAGAATCTTCTACGCTGTTGCTTTGAGGCCAGGGACTTCATCCCAGGCGAGGACTACCTTTCCAACATCAGAGACGCGGTGTGGGGCAGCAGGAGGACTGTGTGCATCGTCTCAAAGGAGTTCCTCAAAGGTACCAGGCACTTGATCCATATCTGGAATAGTAAAAACTGGTCATTAAGTTGTTTTTAAAACTGTATTGCCATTGAAGCTGTTAAAAAAAAGTCACCAACTGTGGAAACTCTGAACATTAAACATTAACCGCTTGTGTAGACGGCTGGTGCCTGGAAGCGTTCACGTTGGCACAAGGCCGCATGCTGGAGGAGCTGAAGAACATCTTGATCATGCTGGTGGTGGGGAAGGTGAGTGCTGCTGTTCTCCCTCAGGAGATGAATAAGGTCCGTCTCTTAAGAGTAGTTTAGTGTCGAGAAAGAATGTACTCTGCTGCCCCCTGCCGGCCATAGTCCGTTAGCAAAGTCTGATCTACAAACGAGAAGTACTTCCAAAGTTGATTTGCATCACAGGAGAGAGGGAAGGGGTAGGGAGAGAGGTGGTACAGTCCAAAAGGGGTGTATTGCCCCCTAGTGGTCAGATACACACGGGCATTGCACCTCTGACATGCTGCATTTTGCTTGTGTACTCTCATGAAGGTGGCTCACTACCAGCTGATGAAGTACAACACCATCAGAGCCTTCGTGCAGAGGAGAGAGTACCTGGTCTGGCCAGAGGACCCGCAGGACCTCGAGTGGTTTTACCAGCGACTCGTCTCCCAGATCCTCAAGGACGCCAAAGTCCAAAAGCCTGTGGATGTCAGGGATGAGCCGGAACAGCCTGGGAGGGAGGGCGGCATTGAACTCCAGGGCACTTGAGAAGTCACCATTTGAAATTAGAGGCAAGAGCAAAACCCTGCCTACAAAAAAGAAACAATACTACTGTACTACATTCGCACCTGAGGAGGACAGATGATTTTTCCCCTCCAAGTCCCCTCAGGTTGCGTATATCTGCTGCAGGTTAGCATACGGAAACGCCCAATCACATACATTCATTCAAAAAAAATTTGACAACTGTCTGCATCGTTCAATTCATCCGTCCGTCCATCTGGAGCTGTGTGAGTCACGTTGGGAGTTAATCTGAGTTCAGCCTGTTTCCTTTAATTTGACCTTTGTGTCTGAAAACAGGAAGCCACCGGGCAGAGTAAAGCTTCCTTCCTGTCTGCTTCCTCAAAGTCTTTACGAGCCAGCTGTTGTGAACATTACACTGCGGGAGGAATATCGGCACTGGCCAACGTACGCAGACCTTCTAAAGCCCAGGACTCGGGACCAAAACTAACATTAACATGTGTCCGATCTGGATTTATTATCAAGTTGGTTCTTTTGGGGATGTTTTGCACACACACACACTGAACATGAAGATTTAATGCACTGCACTTTAACAGCACTGCGAGTAGGTCCAGTGACTTGCAATGTTGTGTGGGAAAGAAATGTTTGGTACAGGTTATTTGCAAAGTCAGGGTTTTGGAGAACCTGGTCAAAACTGAAAAAATAGTGTACTGCTTTAATAACGTTATGTATGTAGTTGTGTGTGTTTTTTAAACCAGATTCAACAAGGTCATATCACTGAAATCCGCATGTACGATCGAGTCCATGGTGACTGAGTTTATCTTTGTGTTGAAATGTACTGTACATCTGACATTGAAGAATTCTTAAAAACTTGAAAATGTGGCATGAGAAGATGCCAATTTACATTGTGTTGATGTGCACATTTTCTCTTTAGCGACGACACTTTGATAAGTCTAGAAAACAGATCAAACAGAGACTTAGAAAGTGGGAGAAGCTCTTTCACAGTACTTCCATAAATCAGGCTCAGACCGATTGGCTCCAACGAAAATCTAATTTGAAAAGTGGAAGCAAATGTTTACCTCGCAAACAAGCTCTCCAAAGCTGCTGCCTCCTCAGTTATTTCAGACCTGTTGGAATATACTAAGAACAGACACGTCTCAGATGTCCCCCCCTGGTTTCCCCTACACACATCTACCCGCCCATCAAAAGAAGACGTCGTAAACCCTCCACACACCCAACTCATAACCACGGCTAATATTTGACCTTAGTTTAAGCAAATATAATTACCGAGCCTCACACGCGAAGCTGAGGGCGGGGGGGTCTTCTGTGGGAAGTGGTTGCATCCTCACTGCAGTGATTTAGTGGAGGAGAGGAGGAAGAGGATCCACGGGGGAGCTGGACAGGTTCAAGGCTGAGGGGGAGCACAGACTGACCCAGTATGATCCAAAAATAAGGAAGCAGAAGAAGCATCGGGGCCAAGCTCAGCACGAGGTGGTTTACTCGCCCGCCGCGTTTTTCGCAGGTTGTTTGTTTGCGGAAGGTTGTTTTTCGTAGGAAAATGGCCGTGACGCCGATGAGAGGGAAAGATGCAGGGGCGGTAATTTTCCTGTGCATCACTCATACAGTTAATGCCACTGTGAGGTCTGTCTGTGCTAGTGGGGTGGAAAAGTTTGGCTAATTCTGGCGCCACGAAAATAAATTTCACAAATTACCCAGATAATGACTTTTTCTGTGGAATCTCAGCTGGACTGCTTTAAAATAAATCACAAGTTAAAATGGAGTGAAGTCAGTGGATGATTGCCGGCAAATTTCCACAATAGGGGTTAATGCGATGTAATAAGAGAAGTGAAAATATGACTGCTTATCTTGTTGTTACAGCAATATGCCACTAGATGGCAGCAGAGATTTTCGCATATAGCGCTGATATAGGGAAGCCATAACCGGGACAAATAGAGTAATTTTTCAACTTTCTAAACACGAACAAAAGATAAACAGAAAATCGAGGAAGGCTTTAAGTTCAGGAGGTCAATGGTCAAAGATTGTTTAAGTATTGGAATGAGACTAAACATGCAGAGAGAGCCGGGTCAGTTTTCATAATATTCTTCCCAACACTTGCGACTCACGTTCAGACTTGAATATTCTGATTAGGAACGCTGTCAAAAGAGAAGCCTCTGGGGAATTCAATCTAAATCACAGGTAATGAAACAAAATTCTTGGCTGCAATCACTGTTGTGATTGAAGCCCTGAGACCGAAAAAAAAGGTAAACTGAAATATTCAGAGCTTAATCCTTTAATCAGACACACAGAGGCCCAACCCTGTGTGAATACCCTTTGTGTGCAGGCAGACAGAAGGCCAGCAGTGATAAAAAAAAAAAAAAGAGAGACATTTAAATCATACAGTACATCTGTTATCTGAGGCATGTGGCAACTTGAAGTTAAAAGAGCACGCTGTAAATTTGGACACGAGATCCAACTAATACAGAAAATGTCAGACAGTGATTTCTATCAGTTAATACATAAATACTGCTTAAGACAGCGTGCAAACGCGTAACATTGACAGAGCACTTTGAACACCTTCGTCCGGTGATGGCGGCTGCGGCGGTGGCGTCCAGCTTCCTGCGGTTCGCAGCGATATTCTGTGTGATGACCCAGCAGGATTATGAGGTTTGTCTCTTTCTCTTTCTCTTTCCCCATGACTTAAGCTTCGAAAACAGTGTGACCTTCGGAGACAAATACAAAACAAAACATCGAATAGGATGTAACACAGGAGCTGAACGAGTTACCAGCTAGTATAAAAAGGTAGGCGTAAACTTTGTGGACTCAGGCTGATTTATCAAAAAAAATAAATAAAAAAAAGAGAGAGAGAGAAAAAAAACACCAGAGGCACTTGTTTCAACAAAGTAATCCCGATATGATGTGATTGCACGGATAAAAACAGAGCGGATAAAAAACAGAACACAAGTTGCGTGTATGAAATGATTGAAGGTTTTTTTCAGAACCCCTCCAATGTATTTAGATTGATCCAAAGTCCAATTTCCAACCTGTCAACATAGACTTTCAGAGGAGGGATTGGTGTTTATTGCTATTGGAGGCACACTGGTTTCAGTTTTTGGCGGGTTTAACTCGGAAACCGAATTGCACTTCACTTTCAACGTCCTGTGAAAGCAATAGAGTTTCTTTGGAGAGGCCGACGCGGCCCTCTCCCTCTTGGAAATCTGCTTGCACTTTTTGACAGTTTCCTCCCGTGTGACGGGAATACTTTGGAGCTTCTCCTGGTTGCCAGGGATTTTACGACAGGGATCTGTCGGCGTCGTTTCTGCGCCTGGGCCGGACGCGCAGTTATCGCCGCGACAGTGGTCGCTGTCTTTTGTCTTACGTCCTTCGGGGCGGGACGAGTGTGTTGAGGCCTCGTGTGGCGGAGGAGGAGGAGGAGGAGGGGCTTGGGTGTGAGTCTGAGTCTGAGTCTGAGTCTGAGTCTGGGGGGCTAATGTTTTGGCTGTCCATTCCAAGTCTGTGGTTGTCCGCTTGTCCCTTTGCGTCTGGGCCTGCGATCTGCCCCGTAGCGGCGCCCGAGTCCTGGGTGGACGCGGGGACGGCGGGTCTCTGGAGGTTCGCTGCGTGGGCGCAGTACTTCCTGAGATGGCAGCTGTGGGCTGGTCCCTGCATGGGGGCGACCACGTGTCCCTGGGAGCAGTGGTGGAAATGGGAGGGGGGACAATGGACGTAATGCATGCGACAGTCCATGTTTGGGCACAGGGGGTCCAGGTTCGCGGGTAGTCGGGCCAAATTCTGTCGGCTAGGGTTGTTGCCGGATAGAGGAAACAGCTGTGGGGTGGTGGGGCAGGTGGGTGTCTCCTGTGAGGGTTCTGGACAAATATGGGTGACGTGCGGCTGGGGGAGGTGGAGGGAATTCCCGCAGGTGCAGCCTGGTCTCTGCGGGTAGTGGAATCTGGACGGCGTGCTCAGCGTGGCGATGAGGCCGTTGGCGGCATGTGCTCTTCCCGTCTCGCCGTGCGGGTGGGTGGCCGTGCGGTGCTGATCTGGGGCGCGATTGTAAAGCTGGGTGCGGACCTCCTGCTCCTCTCTGGGTTTCTCCTCGCCCGCCTGGCAGGTCGCTAGGGGCTCCAACTCGTAATGCTCCACCTCTCCGCCCCTGCCGTTCAGCTGGTACTTCCCCAGGCTGGCGCCCTTCCCCTGGTGGGAGGGGCTCGCGGTTCCGGCGTCGGAGAACGCCTGACACTGGAGCTTTTTGGGTAAGGGGATCTGACCGCAGGAGCCTTGAGGTCCCAGGCAGCGGCACATGCACTGGAAGAAGAAGGTGGCGAAGGCCCAGCTGATGCACATGATCAGCATCATGAAGGTGCCGAGCTGGGTGTACGCCAACACGGTCGAGGGCATCATCATGGCTCCGGCGACGAAGGTGGTCAGCGCCGCCATGGCGATGGCCGAGCCCATGCGGCTGAGGGAGAAGATGACTTTACCTTCGCGGTCGGGCTCGGGGGCGAGGCGGTACGCCACCCCGTAGTGGACGGCGAAGTCCACCGACAGCCCGACCGCCACGGAGATGGTGACCGACTCCAGGACGTTGAGCTCCCAGCCCAGGAGCACCAGCGAGCCGACGGTGACGAATATAGTCCCCGCAATCGACAGGATGGCGTAAAGGCTGATGATGACGTTCCAGGTGGTCAGGAGCATGACGCTGAACGCCACGGCGACCGACAGCGCCATGGCGACTAGGGTGCCGTCCGAGAGGCTGTCCTGGAGGTCGTAGAACTCCAGGTTGCTGACGAACCAGCCGTGGCTGAGGCCTGCCGGGGCCAGACGAAGCTCCTCGCTGATCCAAGCGTCCACCTGGATGGAGAGCGAGGCGCAATTAGACAAACGGCAAATGACAAATCAAAGTTGAGCATCGCTGGTTGCAGAGAAGCAGTCGTACCTCGCTGTAGAACTGGAACATCTTCTCATAGGCCAGGGTGAAGAGGAAGGTGCTCTGGAATTCCAAAACAATGGCCCTGATGGTGTCATTGATGTCGAATCGTGGGCCGGGCGTTTTGCTGTCCAGATGGTAGCTCGTGCTTCTGTCCAGCTCCATGATGGCTCTCTTGATGCACAGCTCGAAGACGTCCTGCTTGTAGGGGAAGGTGGACTGGCTGCAGCAGGGATAGACAGAAGCCTCCTCGCAGTCTTGGTTCTCCATCCACTGCCAAAGTGGGACATATTTTGGTATTATTACAACAATCTCTCTCATACACTTGATATTTCAAATGTCAATGACAATACAAAATATCCACAGATCACAACACATAGTACAACAATTATCGGTTTCTAACCTGCTTAAATGTCTCTATGAAGCAGCTGGTGAAATCCTGCTCCTCTGACTGAAACACAAAGCTCTGGTTCCTCAGTTTCTGGCAGAAGTTGAGGATCCAAAGCTGTGATGCAGGACTGGCGATGTTGAAGCTGCTATCCAGGATCAGCTTGCCTTTGTTTTTGGGATTCAAAGGGTCTCCGTTGTCGATGGGTATCACCCCCCAGATGATGGTGATGGGCATGTGGAGGTCCTCGCCGTGATGGACCCTCTCGAACATGAACAGCTTCTTGTACTCGGCGTCGTAGCGCTCGAACGGGTGCGAGGCGCGAAACACCTGGAACTCCGCCAGCTCCAGGGAGGGCAGCTTCATTTTGGGGTTGATGCACACCACGTAAGCCCCGCCCACGGTGATGGCGAGGAACCAGAAGAGCCAGAGGTAGCGCAGCTTGATGACGACGCAGGGCAGCACCTTCTCGAAGAAGATCCTCGACGCCTCGGACATGGTGAAGAGGCATTTGCTGGCCTTCTGGCACAGGCCGGCCCAGAGGATGCCAGTGCTGTAGCCCCGTTGCTGCTGCGGGGGTTTGGAGCAGGGGAAAACGTTTGGCAGGTAGCGCTCGTGAAGCACCACAACGGCGGGGAGCCAGGTCACCATGAGAATGTAGTTGACCAGTATGGCGGTGCCGGCGTACACGCCAAAACAACGGATGGCGGTGATGTTGCTGACGTAATTGGCGTAGAACGCGGCGGCAGTGGTGAAGCTGGTGACGAACATGGAGAGGGCGGCGTGCTGTAGCGTCACGCCGACCGTCTCGGACAGCTCCGCGTGCGGCTTGTCGAACTTGGTGTAGTTCCACACGTCGCACAGCACGAAGGCGTCGTCGGCCCCGATGCCCACCAGGATGATGAGCGCCGTGAGGTTCATGAAGGGGAAGAACTCGAAGTCGAAAACCATCCGGTAGAGGAAGTAGGACACGATTAGCGAGCTAATGATGGCTATTATGGTCATGAGGGTGATGAAGACCGAGCGCGTGTAGACGCACATGACCAGCAGGACGATCACTATGGCGATGGCCGGGTACACTGTGTCTGTGAGGAGGTAGTCCTGGAAAAGGTTGTGTTTGATTCCGAACTCGATCCCTGTAATGGTGGTGATCCCATCGGAGGAATTCCATTTCTCGAAATTGTCCAAATAAATGTTCATCATTGAGTCTCCTTTCTCGGTCGGGGAGAAGAGCATGCTGTGCTTGAGCATTGGCGGACTAGAATCGGTGTTCTTGGGATTGAGGAAGTCCTTGTCGACGAGGAAGTGCAGAATTTGGTAGACTGCGTTGTACTTGGTGCACTTGCGCGGCACGCTGACGCACTTGAGCTGGTCCTTTCGCCGCAAGGTCATGTCCCAGCAGTCTGGCCCCAGGGTGCCGTTGTGGTAGTACTTGGCGCAGGAGCGCAGGATTTTCAGAGTGTGGGTCACGTCGCGTTCGGTGATCTTCTGGCACGACGAGCGGTTGGTCAGCACGGCGATGTAGTTGCCGAGCGTCCAGCTGGGGCAGCAGGAGGCGTCGTTGGTGCGCTGGCAAAGATCCCAGTAGTCCGGATGGGCACGGACCTGGACAATGCAAGAAAATGCAGATATAATTCAGAAATGTTTTCAAAAACATTCCTCGTCAGCCGAAGCGATGGACGCTACAGGGGGACAACCTTTGTATTGTCCATATTGCACATGGATTTGATGGCTTGGATGCTCCAGAGGTTCTTCTCTTCCGCTGATGTAAACACCAATCTGGAGTAACTGTTGCCTGCATGATAGACACAGTTGTTGCCAGGCATTTCAAATGTAAACAGAAATGTTGCTTTCACGACAATCAAGATGGAGGGACAGGGGGAGAAATGTACTCCTTGCTCTACCTGGCACGTCGCAGAAGAAGTCTTTGCTAAAATCCCACTCGGCTTGTCGCTTGTCTCGGTCGAAGTGGTCGTCTGGCCACCTGGGTTCTTGGTGACTAGAGGGCAAAAAACGGATATCAATGTCTAAAGGGCAAATGTATGTACATATATCACTAACTGAAAATTTGATAAAATCTCAATATGAACAGATATTCGAGGAAAAACAACAACAAAGAAGGTAGAATGACATAAAATGGCACATACACATCTGCGGTACAGATTTTCAGCCCTAGTAATGGCTGCTCTACCCAAATCAGGTGATTGACCCGTGCTCCAACCCTGTTATTATCATTATAATCATCATAATGGCGGCTCTGATTGAGCGAGGGGCCTACAAGAGTCTCGGTCGAGACAATGCTTCACCCACCGCAAGGATGTGTTTTGCGAACTGGCGTGCCTTTCTGCACCTGTTTGCGAGAACTGCGCTTCGTTCGGGAGGGCCAAGTGTGACGCAGTGCCTTGCATGCCAGCATGCGAGGGAGGATTACGGTGCGGACAGGCTTTCTTTAGGGGCGAACGTGTGTTTTTTAGGGGCCACAGAAACAGGAAGGCGGAGTCATCGGGTGGCTGTCAGAGGGAGACAGAGGGGTTGACAGACGATGGGGATGAGGTAGGGGAGGACTCGCTGACAGATGAAGACGGCCGCGGCAGAGGCCTTCTCGTACACGTTACGCACATAAGCACACAATTACCCCTGCAGACAGACACGAAGAGTAGAGAGAAGGGGCCAGAGAGCGAGGCGGGGCAAGACAGATGGGCTGAGAGAAGGAGCAACGCAGGTAGAAGATTCATGGCATGGCTAAAAGAGCACGTTTGTTTATTATCAGTCGGGGCAGTAAACGATTGTAGCGAAGTCTGGAGCCAGACGGCTTATTGCAGGAATGCAAATCAAATTTAATGACTGAGAATCGAGATTACAAGCTGTCAGCAGTATTGTGGCAGTGATCAAATGGGCTGTTCGCTGCAGAAAAAAAGTCACAAAGTTGGCTGACGTGGAGTCCCGTGGAAAGAGGCCAGACTGATAAAAACACCTGTATGAGTTGCCGTAAGTGTGATAGCGGCAAGAAAATGTTGGACAAATGCGCCTGGTGTTTGACACAGTGGCATTGGGTTGCAGCATGACAGAGTCATTAGGCATTTCATACATTGTTGCATCTGTGTTGCTATTCTGAGGAACGGTTGTTGTCGTGCCAGAAACTGACTGAAGTGTGTGAGGTTACTTTTTGGCCTGCTCGTCGGCGTATTTGAAGGGGTAGTTGGCCAAAGTGGCTTTGTAGCCCGTGTTCTTCACCATATTGTTCCACGTCACCAACCGCTGGCCAATGGCTGTTCCCCGTGGCTCAAACCCCTTTTGGAGACAAAGGATTGTGAATAAAAGTAAGTGTGCGCTCGGAGAGCGGTGACTGAATGAATAGCACAGCGTGGAGTGGTGGGGGGGGCACGACACTCACCAGAAGCGGGTCTGAGAAATCAGGCAGCTCGGGGACTAAGACGCCTACCAGGGCACACACCACGATTAGCACTGTGCACACTCCCAGCACCACCACCGGCCAATCGGCTATCAACTCTGCATAGCTGGAGATGAGAAATCAAGATGAAATTCAAATTCAAGAAGGGGAATGTGGATGTAAATGTAAAAACTAGAGATGATATTAGCATAAAAATGTAATATTGGTATCGATTTTTTTTGCTTTAAAACTGATAAAATAAAAACCGCTTAAAATAAAATAATGCTTGCACTCCTGAAGCGTTTACCGGCGCACATATCGGTATCGGCTGGTATCGGTATCTGTAAATTGAGAGTTGAACAATATCGGGATATCGGATATCGGCAAAAAAGCCAATCCTGAATATCCCTAGTAAAAACAATAACAAATACCTACTATGCGATTATCAAACAGGTGCAACAGGGACAGGTATGAGAATGGGACATGTAGATGTATCAATAGTTGTTAATTTATCAGATGTTAGTAAGGTTTCAATCTACCATTAGACTTGGCACTGGATCTGGTTTGATATTCAGAGTCTTTGTACAGTTGTAAGTTGGTTGTTAAGAGAAGCCAGGTACCAAAATAGACAACCGACTCCCATCGATAACTCGTGTGAGTCACTGCTGAGGAATGATAGCTTTACAGGAGAAGTGATAGATGAGTGAGCGAAATGGATAGAGGAGGAAGAGGAATAAGAAGAAGAAGAAGGGGTAGAAGGAGAGGGAGGCCAGAGCTTTTGCAATCCAAAGCATCAACCAGGGAGAAAACATTTTTGGCACATCTTACCTCTTGGGGAATCGAAAGGGCCTTGTATGGCTGGAAAACAAGAGGAGAGAGATAAATCAGCCTTGGGGAACACAAGCAGGAATCAATTGGTGGGGAAGAAAGGTTTGGCCAGACATCAGAGCGAGGTCAACACGTCCCCTCGCGAGCGTGCACCTTGGGTACGGTTCGTAGACGAGTATTGTGGCTGACGGCGATGTCAGAACCACTCCATCTTTGTTCTATCTTTGCCCTTTAAATTCCGAACAGATGATGTACACAACCTTTGCGTGTGTTTTGAACCTTTGCGTGTGTTTTGGATGTGCATGTTCCCAGCACAGATGAGATAGGATATACCAGGCAAACTCACATTCCCACTGAATGGTGACAACGATCTGTCAATAATTGTTCCCAACTGTAACCTTAAAGAGATTAATACAATTAAGTGTGTGGTCACAACCGCTAAATTCCGTGGAAATGAAAGTCATTGCTTTTTCCCCCCTGACACATTCCAGCTTATGCGAGTCGGAGTATGCTCCCATCTTATTTGACCAAAACACACCGATGCATCAAGCTCAGATGCAAATGCCTTCAGCTGCTGGAGAGCTATCTGGACTTCTCATCAGCACCTCCTGAGAGCAGTGGGGGAGCGTCCGGAATGCCAGGAGCGGCGAACGCCCCGGGCGATGGGGAAAGAGGAGAGGAGGTTGGAGAGGAAGTGGGAGAATCAGATATGGCCATCTGAACGCAGTGGGGGCTGCCGGGAACAGAAGTGATGTAAGGAAGAGAGGAAGTGGGGAGGGGAGCTGGTATATGTTGTGTGTGTTGTGAATTAGAAGGGGAATAAGGGGGGTGGGAAACACAAAAGTGGATTCGGAATGATCTTGATTGGCAGCAGTGGAGATAATCATCAATTTGGGACGTATCGGCTTGATCAGCACAGGTAGGACAGGACCAGAAAAATAGAAAAGATGGAACTGAAATTGTTATCCTGAAAAGTTGCATATACCGTATTTTCTCACCTATAGGTCGCTAAATAGGGACATAGCATGCTAGCATAACACAATGATTGTTATTCAGCTACATGAAGCTACATGAAGCATAGAAAACAAACTGAATATCAACGTAACAATTAGAGATATTAGCATAAAAATGTAACATTGGTATTGGATTTTCTTTTGCTTTAAAACCGATAAGATAATGCTTGCGTTACACCGAAATAGTGCCTATGCGCTCATGAAGCGTTTACCGGCGCACCTCATCAAGCTCCGTCTGATATATCGGTATCGGCTGATATTGGTATCGGAAATTGAGAGTTGGACAATATCGGCATATCGGATATCGGCAAAAAAGCCAATATCGGACATCCCGAGTAACAATTACTCAGGTAACCAAAGCATTAAAAATAAACTACCGATAAAAAGTTTTACCAAACACTCGATCTTGAGTGCTATCGTGTGGTTGTCAATGTGACAATGACGAATATGAAATCAAATAATTTAATAATGTCGCACAAAACTGCCATAATGCTCAGATGTCGCACCACTGGCCAAACTGTGAAAAGAGGTGCGACTTATACTCTGGAAAATAGCGTAATCACGAACACCGAAACAACAGCATTTCCTAACTACAGACCCCACAAAATAACAGCCAGCTGGAGCCATTTGCACTAAAACTTCGACATGACAAGAGGCAAAGGTTGCCATCGCTGTTCTGCCTCTATTTTTTTTCCTGTTGATGTCGAAGTAAAGTCTATGGAATGCTGTAATTGGCGTTCACCGTTGTGACCGAGAACGCCCAAACGAACGCGAGAGTATTGGCAGGAGTTGCGCTCCGCGGGGGGCCTGGGTTGTAAGGGGGGGCAGTAAATCCTTTTTAAGTCTGACTGGACACATTGTTCTGATGGCAAAGGTAGAGAGCAAAAGTGGAGCGCTTTCCTGCTTCACAACGTCAACGTGCTCGGGAACTCCAAGATGAACGCTTCCATCTGCAACGCAGGCAGCAGAGGGTTAAGGTGTTACTGATTGATATTGCAGTGGAAGTTTTTAAATATCAAGGTTACGACATGGTGGACTTTTGACACAACGACATTAAGTCGCCGTTTCCAAACCCCAAGTTCAAGCCAACAATCCAAACTATAAAAACACATTTCCCCTTCCCCTTTAACATGCTGTGCACCATTCAAATGAAAACTCTGCATCGTTAATGCATCGCTCGGCTTCATCTCTTGGCCTTCCATGTATGGCCTTGATCTGCGGCCCGGAGGACTGAGAAGTGGCCCAAAAATGGAGAAAGCGAATTCTCAGAAATAGCTGGAACAGGTTCACGATCAAGCTCCCGGGCCTACCTGCACCATTTTTCTACGGCGAGGTCTATTTCTGGTTTGAAAATGAATCGGTTTCACACGAAGTAGGGCTGTGTATTTGGCCCAACTGTCTTTTTTTTTTTTCTTTTTTTTTTTAAGAACAACAAAGCTTGGATGTGCGTTCCTTTTTTTTTTTTTTTTTTTTTTTTTTTTTTTCTTTTTG
>OMPJ01037448.1:2347-40036 GCA_900312935.1 Carapus acus | reverse complement strand
GCAGGTGGTGAGTCCACGGGAGGGCGGGCCCACGTCATCCCTTCGGGCTGTGCCCGGCCGAGCCCCGTGGGCAGAGGCTCGGCCACCAGGCGCTCGCTGGGGAGCCCCAACCCCGGGCCTGGCTCCAGGGTAGGGCCCCGGTGACGCCAGTCCGGGCGACGTGATCTTCCTTTGTTCTTGTTTCTTCATAGGAGGTCGTTGAGCTGCTCTTCGTCTGACCCGTCACTTGAGACCTTTTTGCCTTGGGAGACCCTACCGGGGGCCCCTACAGGGGCCCCTGACAACATAGCTCTCAAGATCATTCGGGTACTCAAACCCCTCCACCACGTTAAGGTGGCAGCTCAGGGAGGGGCGTAAACCAAGCGCTCTGAATTATTATAATTCCCATTAATCCCTGGAGAATCAAATAGAATTTGTTCAGGTACAGCAATAGAATTGAAGCAAAGTAAGACTTAATTCATCGACGCACCGGGGGACAGAGTGAAGTAAAGCTCTCCTCCCACCGAGAAGTAAATCTCCTACGGAAATAGAGTGGAGTAAAGCTCTTCTCAAACCAGCAGGCAGGAGAAGTTAATCTTGCCGGGAGGTAATGCAACGTAAAACTTTCCTCCTCTGAAATGGCACACTTTTATAAATTCACATAATTTGAGAGGCTCTGGGCTCCGCAGAACTGACCCCCAGCTCCCTGTAAGAAAGGAGTGACAGCCCGCAGGGCGCCCCCTTTCAACATAGCACTCCGGATGGTACACTAACCTTTAATGTTGTGTTGTCCATATGTAGATCTGCATGTTACATTTACATTAGGTGACAATGTGTTTGTGTCATGGTAAATTAAATCCTCCCAGTGAACAAGAGTGTTCACTGGTAGGTGGTGAACTACAAAAAACACGATCACGGCATCAAAAGAAAAGAGTAACCCATCCCATAGACCTTGACAGTTAAAATGCAGAGAAGCACTACCCGCGCCATGTTGTTGAGTGCCTTGAGAAAACTTGTGTTATAATTTGGCGCTGTACGAATTAAATTGACATGACATGATATGACCCTAAATTGTTGAAATGCGAGTCATGCGAGTCAGGATAAGAATTTAGCCCTGTCATTTTCCCGTAAGGTGACTGTTCCCAAGGGAACAAGGGAGGGAAGCCTGCAAGGTCTAGACCCCTTTTTAGAGGAAAAATATGTCATTTTGGTGAGTTGGGTTGATTGAGTTTGACAAAATTGAGGAGGGTATAAGCATTTTTGAGTCTGAAATGATGTGTGATTCCAGGCCACCTAGTAGGCCACCCAGCATAAATAGAGATTATGGTTTGCAGGAACAATTGACTGAAAATTTTAGGATCACTGATGATTTTCAACTAGATCGTTAAGGCCTTAACAATCTCTCACGGTGGAAACACTGTAATTTAATGTAATTTACGGGTGGTGAGCCCTCCCGTAGGCTCACCACCCGCAGGAGGGGCCATAAGGGGTCGTGCATTGTAGTCTGGGCGGCAGTCGACGGGGAGAGTCTCGGTGACCTAATCCCGGGACAAATCAGCTGGCTTTCCGAACATGGAATGTCACTTTGCTGAGGGGGAACAAGCCCGAGCTGCTGCGGGAGGTGGAGCGTTTCCAACAAGAGATAGTCACGCTCACCTCTATGCACATCCCAACATCTTGAGAGAGGCTGGACTCTCTACCACTCTGGATTTTCCCCGCAGGGAGAGGCGGCAAGCTGGACTGGGCTTACCTATAGCTCCCTGGCTCTGCCGTCATGTGTTGGAGTTTTCCACGGTGAACGAGAGGGTTGTATTCCTGCGCCTTCAGGCAAGGGACAGGTCTCTCACTGTTATTTCGGTATATGGGTCAAACAGCAGTACAGAGTACCCAGCCCTATTGGATGTCCTCGGGAGGTTAGTAGATCGTGCCCCATCTTGCCCATGTGGGCAATCACAGTAGTGCTAGGAGGGGTATGATTGGGAGGAATGGCCTCCCTCACCTGAACCCGAGCAGTGTTTTGTTATTGGACTTCTGTGCTTGTCACAGTTTGTCAATAACAAACAACATTTTCAAACACCTGGTGATGAGTTGGATCTGCTGGAGGGGAAGGAAGCCAGACAGACCAGGCAGGCCCAAATGCATTGTGAGTGTGCTGGGAATGTCTGGCAGAGCCCTCCGTCAGAGAGGTCTTCAACTCCCACGTCCGTGAGAACTTCAACCAGATCCTGAGGGAGGCTAGAGACATAGGGTCTGAGTGGTTTTCCATGTTTTCCACCTCCACAGCAGCAGCCATAGGCTGTGACCATAAGGGTGCCTGTCACAGCGGCAGAAAATTAGTGCAACTGGTCTGAAGTCATTGAGACTGCCGGGGGATTGTTTTTTCGGCAGATGAACATAGGCCAGGTAAACCTGGTAGGCATCCTTCTTCAGCTTGACGGCATCCCTTGCTTCTGGTGTCCACCACCGCGTTTGAGGATTGCCACTGTGACAGTTCGGACATCAGCTTGTGAGGGAGGATGGTGTTGAAAGCAGGGCTGAAGTCTATGAAGAGCAGCCGTGCGTAGCTCCCCTGCTGTTCCAAAAAAAGAAACAGCACGGAGAGCCGTTGCCACTGCTTCCTCAGTAGACCTGTTTGCTCTGTAGGAAGTACAAAAAAAAGATCGAGGACCACCTGGAAAGTAACAACAACAGGCAGGCAGGTGTCCAGCACATCACCAACTACAGGACCGACCAGGAGGCGATGCAGCCCTGGCAGAGGACTTCAACCACCACTTTGTCAGGTTTGGGGTGGAATCTTCAGAGACCCCTAGAGCCCATCATATAACCAACGACCTCACTTTCAGGGTAGAAGAGCATGAGGTGAGACGCACACTCCGGGCCATCAACTCTCACAAGGCAGCGGGACCCGATGCCATTCTGCCCCCTACTCTACACCCTCTACACCCATGACTGCACCTCCACCCATCACAGCAACACCATCACCAAGTTTGCTGATGGCACCACAGTTGTGGGGCTCATCACTGGAGATGATGAGTCAGCCCCGGTGATGAAGAGGAGCGGCTGTCGGAATAGTGCCGAAACAACAACCTGCTCCTGAACACGGACAGAACCATGGAGCTTGTTGTTGATTTCAGGAGGAGGACCCACAACATCATGCCCCTTCTGATTGATGGGAATTTTTGTGTATAGAGAATCTCTGATTTCCGATTCCTGGGAGTCAACATCAGGGAGGATCTGACCTGGGGAGCTCACACTACTGGACTGGTGAAGAAGGCTCAAAAGAGACTCTATTCCAGAGGGTTCTCAGGGGTTATAACATCTAAGAGAAACTTCTGAAATCCTTTTATCGCTGCATGGATGAGAGCATCCTCACCTTCTGCCCCCTTGCATGGTTCTCCAACACAGTAGCGCAGAGGAAGGAACTCCAGAGGGTCATCCAGACCGCCCAGAGGATTATTGGACACACATGGACTGTTTGAACGTCTGCCCTCAGGCAGGCGTTTTAGGGCAAAACAAAATCGCGGACAAATAGACTTAAGAACAGCTTTTTCCCAGCTGCCATAAGTCACCTGAATGGTTTCAAAACAGAACAGTTTACAGAAAATGCTTAACACTGCAGTCAGTGTTAAGCATTTACATTTACATTCACATTCAGGCTTCTACACTATTCCAGTCAGCTCAAACATTCCCACCCCATCTGCGCAGCTATTTTTTATTATATTGTTATTCATACAGATATTTATAATGTTATACCAATATCTTTAATGTACATATTGTGTGTTTATATTTTTGTGTGTATAGAAACTCTCCTCTTTCCTCTTCTTCTTTTTCTATTTGAACTATTTACACCAGAATGCTGCACCTTAGTTTCATTACACAAATCAATTGCTGTGATGACAATAAAAGATTCCTGATTCCTGATTCCTGAGAAGTCTGCGGCAGCCCAGGCTGTTGCGGAAGCAAAGACTCAGTTCTGGGAGGAGTTTGAAGAGACCATGGAGAAGGATTATCAGTCGGCCTTGAGGAAGCTCTGGCCTGGGGTCTGGTCTGGTGCCTCAGGAAGGGAAAGCAGTGCCCTACCAACACTGTTTACAGTGGAGGTAGGGAGCTGCTGACCTCAATTGAGGATGTGGTTGGGCAGTGGCGAGAATACTTTGAGGATCTTCTTAATCCCATTGGCATATCTTCCACAGAGACAGCAGAGGGTGGGGACTCTGGATTCGTTTATCACCCAAGCTGAAGTCACTGCGGTGGTTAACAAGCTCCACAGTGGCATGAGGCTTGGGGTGGACAAGATCCGCCTTGGGTACTTCAAATCTCTGGATGTTGTCGGGCAACATCGCATTGCAATCAGGGTCAGTGTCCCTGGACTGGAAGACTCAAGTGGTGCTCCCTCTATTTAAGAGAGGGGACCGAAGGGTGTGTTCAAATTACAGTTAGATCACACTCCTCAGCCCCCCGGGAAAGTCTATTCCAGGGCAGTGGAGAGCAGAATCCGGCCGATTGTTGAATCTCAGATCCAAGAGGAACAATGCGGATTATGCTCTGGCCATGGACCGCGTTATGGACCTGGAAAAGGCATTCGACCAGGTCCATCATGGTGCTCTATGGGGTTGCTCCGGAAGTATAGAGTCCATGGCCCCTTACGAAGAGCTGTGCAGTCTCTGTATGATCATATCAGGAGCTTGGTTTGCATTGCTGGCAGTATGTCCGACCTGTTTCATGTACATGTCGGCTTCCAGCAGGGCTGCTCTTTGTCACCGGTCCAGGCATGTCCCACTAAGGGGAGGCCCTGAGGAAGACCCCATGACACTCTTGAGGGACAATGTCTCCCAGCTGGCCCAGGGGCGCCTCCCAGAGCAGCTGGAGGAGGTGACCAGGGAGGGGAAGGTCTGGGCTTCCCTTCTGAGACTGCTGCCCCCACAACCCCGCCCCAGATAAGCAGCAGAAGATGGATGGATGGCACCACCACCACCTTCACCGTAGGCAGTGTTAGAACTGCTGAATCGAAATTTTGAGCTCCTAGAAATCCAATCATTGCCGAGCGAGGAACAATCACTATATGACAAGCCCACTAATTCTGAAAAAGAACCAGAAGAACTGAGATGGGGACACCATCATATCAACATTGAAGTGAGGGCCAACTCTCTGAAAAGAGGATAAAGAGCCACGAAATTGTGGTGACATTCACTGACAGTGAAATGGATGGAAACAGACCTGAATTGCCCAAAGAGTCAGGAAAACAATGCACATATTGACATATTGGTATGCTTGACATATTGGTATGCTCCCGACGGTGTCAAAGGGCAGCTCCTGAGGAAGTGAACAGACCTATTGGTTGGAGTCTTCACCAAGATCCTCAACCAATCCTTCTCCCAGGCAGTCGTTCCTTTATGCATGAAGACCTCCACAACCATCCCCATACCAAAGAGGAACATTGTCAGCTGTCTAGACGACAATTGCCCAGTTGCATGATGGTGACATCATCATGAAGTACTTCGAGAGGCTGATCAGAAATAATCTCCTCAGTGCTTCCCCTTGACCTTGATCCCCCCACCACCTTCAGCTGGCCAACAGAGCCAACAGGTCCACAGAGGATGCTATCACCACAGCTCTCCACTCCACTCTGAGCCACCTGGAGTTGCAGGGGAACCACGCAAGGCTGCTGTTTGTGGACTACAGCTCAGGCATCAATACCATTGTCCCCGGTGAGCTGGTGTCCAAAATGTTACATCTGGGACTACTTAGCTCCATATGCCAATGGATGTCTACACACCACGCTGAGCCATCTCGAAAACAAGGAGGGCTACGTTCGGATGCTCTTCATCGACTTCAGATCATCATTCAACACCATAATCCCCGACATCCTGATCTGGAAACTGGCAGACCTCGGACTCCCCATACACACCTGTCACTGGATCAAGGACTTCCTCACGGACCGACCCCAGTCAGTCAAACTAGGTCCCCACACCTCCACTTCCCTGACACTGAGCATTGGCTCCCCACAACGCTGTGTGCTGAGCCCAATGCTCTACACCCTATACACCATGGAGTGCCTACCCATCCATCCCAGTAACATCATTGTGAAGTTTATGGACGACACGACCGTAGTGGGCCTGATCACCAGAGGGGACGAGTCTGCCCACAGGGACGAGGCCCAGCGACTGTCTGATTGGTGCTCAGCCAAAAACCTGTTTCTGAACATCAGGAAGATAAAGGAAATCATCCTGGACTTCAGGAGGCTCAAGGCAGACCCAGCCCCTATCTACATCACGGAGATTTGGTGGAGATGGTCCATATCTTAACCCTCCTGGGCACCGTAATTAATCTCTGCTGACCTATCCTATTCCGAAAACACTACTGCCGTCATCAAGAAGGCACAGCAGCATCTGCACTTTCTGAGAGTGCTAAAGAGAGACTGGAAGAGAGATCTGCCAGAGGCTGCTTGTGACGTTCTACTGCTCCAGCATCAAAAACATCCTGATGTACTGCATCACGGTGTGGTTCTCCTCCTGCACAGAGGTGGAACGTAAGATGCTCCACAGGGTGGTCATTGGCAGCCCCGTTCCCTCCCTGACAGACCTCTACACGGACCGCTGGCTCCGAAGAGCTTCAGTCGCAGGAGATAACACTCATCCTGCCTACCATCTCTTTGACTCGCTTCCCTCTGGCAGATGGTTCCTGGCCATCAGGACCAGGACTGCCAGACACAGAAACTCCTTCTTCCCCAAAGCCGTCACTGCGCTGAACTCAAGTCAACACACAAGTCACCTCATCCACAGACAGGGAGCCTAAGGGCAATTTTTTTTAGCATGAGTCACTTGACCCCCTTTCCTGCGTACACACCACAACGCACTAGGCATTTTACCATTTTATTTTTGTTCTCAAGCACCTTGTTCTATGATTGAGCACCTTGTTATGTTTCATATCTCTTCTGTTATTATGTACAGGCACCATGGATGCACATGCAATCTCGCGGTTCATTGAACTTGTTCTATGTAGCGATGGCAAATAAAGCCTATATCTACGCCTAAATTTAAGGTGAGGGGAAGACAATTTTCTGCTGACGTTGGGCAGACACAACAGGCTTGTCAAATGGGAGGTAAAATGTTTTTGTTTATCAGAGATAATACTGACAAAGACACTGAGATATTTCCCGAAAAATGGGCAACAAGTAAAACTGTTTGAGAGAATGGCACAATTTTTCTCAAGTAGGCCTCAGACAGAGCAGTTGGGTATAGATACTGGTACTCATTTAAAAAATTATCAGGTTAAACAGCGAGGCATCAGAAATACATATGGAGTACTCCATATCAAAGCAACACAAATGATTACACAAAAGGATACATTTTGACCAATCTAGAGATGGAGTGGGACTCCCCAAAAGGTAGTGTGATGTTACACAGATACTTGTCACATTGTTCTCAACCGTGTGATGAGGTCTGGTTGACGGACCAGTAAAACACAATCTGAAAGGTAAATACCAAATAAAAGCTGTTGATAGCAATTAAATAACACTCACTAACAACCTCCATGTCAACCCTCAGCAGATCTCGCCATGCTGAAAAACAGGTGCAAAAGCTGAAACTCTGGTAGGTGAGGCAGGTGAGGGTCTCAGTAATAAGTAACAGGCAAAGGCACAAAACTCTCCAAGTGGTTATAGTATGTTAGCCAGAATACAGGTCAGTATCTGTGCAGGTGGAGAGAGCACCACAACAGGAGAGGCTCTACAATAGATTTTTGATTTTTTAAATCTTTTCATTTTTGAGGAAAAAAAAAATTCAAAAAAGTTTGACATTCAGACTTAAACATCAGACAGCCGACACAAGATCATCAGCTGAGTAAATGATGATACGTAATTTCACCAGAGCAATGGAAAACCTCAAGCAAAACCATAACAATAAAGGCGATAACTCTTTGGGGGATGGTGACTGGACGAGGGATTGACGTTCAGATGCATAGGTTGCCAGTTTCAACAACATCTGGAAAAGGGAAAAAGCAAAAAGCAAAGGGAAGAAGAAAATCAGGAATTCGGGGCAAAACCCACCCTCAAGCCTGTGGAGTTGATGATATTGGGGCTGCAGACCCCCTGCCAGGGGATGATTGCCTAATTCTCTATGCCCCATTGGAGAACCTGGAAGAGCTCATTGACTCATTCCCGCCATCTCAACAAGATTTCCTGGAGTGGCTAGACACTTTCTTTGTCCCTTGGATAGAGGTAACTCTAGAATAAGCCATTATCCTGCACCCCTGCACCTCTAGTTCGAGGCCTGACAAACAGATTTATGAAAGGCGGCATCCTCAACAAGGAGCATGACACGACCGAGGGATGGGACTCAACCTATGCCCAACCAACATAGCATTGGTTGGGCATAGTCCCATCCCTCGACCGCCATCACTGGAACCAGCCAGAGTTACTACCTTCGCCCTCTTTGAGGACACCCAGAATGGATCATCAGCCAAGTACATGACCACAGCTTTTACAAGCCAATGAATACGGACAACATATGTCTGCAATCGACCCCATTTGTGGCCAATGGTCCAGGAACTGTGCAAGTCACAAGTTGGGGATCTAATGCTTCACAGTTCTCTCTGCAGGCATTGCCTACAGGACTGTGAATCCCATGGCCAGTACAATGCTCTGTGTAAGTCTTTCAGTTACAGAAAAATGACAAACGTGGTGTGACCAAAGTGTGACCAAAGGGACGGCATTTGAACGATAAGTCATAAGAACGCAGAGCAAGAACAACTGCGTCGGGAGGTGTTGAACAATGCGATGCTGCTCAAATACTATTAGTACTTTTAGTTTGTACTATTAGTACAAACTAATACTATTAGTTTGCATGACCATAATTATCATTTGTTATCATATTTATTCATTTACATCGCATCTTGTGTAGGAATTATTCAGTTAAAGCTGTTATGGGTGTGATTTGTCTATCAATCTTAGGGTTCAGTCAATCAATCTTATGTTTCGTTATCCCACAATCATGGGCTGAGATACAGTTTTATAATGATTCTTTTAATTGTTTATGTTAGGGGTCGGGAACGTATGGCTCGCGAGCCACATGTGGCTCTTTTGATGATTGCATCTGATTCGCAGATAAAACAGACAATATTCTCACTTGTTTTAATCTGTCCATCGATTTTTCACTGATCATGTCCTGTTCACGGGAATTAAAGTGTCTCCATCTGTGGAAGGATTTCAGTCATTTGGAAAAAGTAGAGGAAAAAAGAGAGACCCAAAAAAGTTGACACAAATTTTGTTGTGGTTTTGACTATCCAATGAAAGCCTGTTAGTCGTTAAACTGACACTGATGTAAACCAAAGTAGCCAGAATCTTGGTATTAGCCAATCAGGAACAGAGAAGAGCGGATTGACCCGCCCCTTGGGTGAGAATGTGTTGGAATTTTTTAGCGACTGGAGGGAATAGTTGCATGAGTGTAATCAACAGAGACGTAAAGTGCCTTCTACCAACTCAAAATTAGATGATGGTTCACCTCATCTGAGAGCAGTGTCTTTTAAGTGTCTGTTCCCTGCTGAGGTCCGGGTTCGTCCATTAACGACTTGAGGTTCCGACGGTGTTAATTACAGTACTGCGATGACAGAACTACAGCTTCACTACAAAATGACGCAAACGTCATTTCCGGCCTGAAAAGTAGAGGGACAAGCGACACCTCCCGTCATTAATGGCTTCATCATATTGTAATGAAAGTTGAACGTTAATCTCTGTGTTACTACAGCTGTTACTCCCCCTCTCCCCCACCCAAGATTGAAACGCTGACCTAACTATTTATGCCCATTGTGATTGGTCTTTTATCTCAAACATCAAGATTGATTGGTTGGTTGGTTGACTGATTGATTAATCAGTCGATTAATTGATGAATCAACTAATATTTTTTGCTTTAATCCCTGTGTTTAGGGCTACGGAAGCAATTGTCCATTATTATAATGGGATGATATAGTCTATGTTGTCTTATTATAATCACATTTATTTGAATTCAGTCTTAGAATATATTATATGGCTCTCGCTGAAATAAATTTCCAAATATTTTGCCTTAATGACTCTCTGAGTCAAAAAGGTTCCCGACCCCTGGTTTATGTGATGGTTGTAACTGTATGGTAATATGATTTTCTTTTTTAGCATTCCTCAGCATGCACCATTGTGCCTCCATTCTTCTGATAAAAAAGACATGTGCCTTGTTTCATATAGAGTAGTGGTCCCCAATCTCCGGGCCGCGGACCGGTACCGGTACGTGGGTCTATAGGTACTGGGTCACAGGGAAAGGATACTTCCTTAAGGATATTTCCGTTTTATGTATTATCTGATTCTGAACGATGTTTTGATTTGGAATAAGACCAGATTCTCTCCGTCACATCTGTTCACGACTCGCCATTGATGTATGTCATGTGCTTGCCTTGCTCACAAATGATAATCTATATCTGCCCCCGGTCCCGAACCTTGGTAAAGAACACGCTAGCTGCTACCTTGCCAAGCTGGCGCGTTCAGCAGTCACAAGCCGCCCGGGTAAATACACACACTTTGACAGCGACGAAGGGTTTCTCTAGCCTGTGAGCCGGCACTCTGTCTCCCTCCAAACTCTCCATAACTTTACGGGCAATAACAAGGACCATTTTCCGTGGGAACAAGCACCCTTGACGGCAAATGGTGCTGCGCTGCAACATTTTTCAGTGGGAGAATCAGACACATCTCAAGCTGTTACCAGGGGAACCACGGCAACAGCAACCGCCCTCGTCGCTTCCGGTAACTATCCACAACTATCCATCTTGGCCAGTCCGTGAAAATATCCTCTGATATGAAACCGGTCCGTGGCGCAATGAAGGTTGGGGACCGCTGATATAGAGGACAGAGGACTGCCAAGGTCATACAGCTTTTACTGTCAGTTAGTTTCTGCATGCACCATGAGTGACTACTTTGACCACAGAAACATGGCATGTCTATTTCCCTGAAAACAATGCCTCACTCAGAGACAAGGGCCTGTCTCTCAATGGCTCACACCCTGCAGCTGTGGAAAGATTGCTATGGTAACTCTTAAGTTTTTTCTAATGAGTTTCAACATGCGCCAATGTACAACTCCTCCCCTGTATCTTTTTTTTAAATCCCTGTCTCATACAAAGGCCCATCCATCATGGCTGAAACATGACGTCACAATCTTAATAGCAAGTGGTATATAGAATGGTGATAGTGATGAAGTGGGGGGCTTTATCTAAGAAGTCGCAACTGGACTTTGGTCTTGTGATGATAAAGCCCTCTTGATTCCTGCCAACGGAACTTAGAACTTCTGAGCAACAGGTTTTTTCTACACCTTTTCTACCCGTAGTTGGTTAGACTCGCTGTACTTTTTCCCGAGACTGTTGTGACTGAATAGCTAGGAAAAGGAGATTTATTCCTTGTTTATTTCTATTTCTATTTTTGTTTGTTGTCTTGTTTTATTTTCTTATTATTTTACAATGCAAAAGGTAACACCAAATTCCCGAAAAGAAGGGGTTTTCCTGGTTTTCCTCACTGCTTAGGTACGCCAGACAGAGAGAGACCCCTCCCCCACCCACTTGGTGTAGGTGAGTTCTGGTTTTACTCATGATAAAAGCAGACACACAGTTTGCAATGCCTTTCTGACTTTTTTTTCAAACTGCTCTGCCTCTGATGCGCTAAACACGTCACCACTGGACTCCATCCATATCATCCCGTTGAAGATTTCACTATGAACTTCACCTCTGTTGTGTACTGTCTGTTACCTTGGATGGTTAATCCAAGATCTGCTTCTTGCATCACCACCTGTCTACCTACACATCTCCTCCCAGTTTTCCCCATCCCGAGTCACATTTGCTTCCCCTCTCTATTTACGACAGCCACTCCTCCACACCACCCTCAATGCTGCATTGCCCCACTTTCCCCCGGCACAGCCTTACATGTCCACATCTTGCGGATATGATATATCTATCAATGTGCCTCTTTTTCCAGAGTTACAGGTCATTGTATCCCCCTCCCTCTTCTTGAAATGCTTGTTGACCCTAGTCATTTCATCTTATCTACCAGACACCTTTTCCCCTCTACTCCCTCCAATAAAATAATCATTGAAGTTGCTCCAGTGACCAGAATTTCACCTCTAACTTCACTGAACATACGCAGGAAATCTTCTTTCAACTTATATCTTGACATACTTGTGAGCCACATAAATTGACAATATTCAACATTACCTCCTCAGTTTTCTTTGAGGTCCTTAAACATTTTTAAACTCTTTCCTCCATAAGTGCCAAACTCAAGGCCCACTGGTCACATCGAGCCCAATGCACAATTATAACCGCCCCGCTAGATCACTTTAAAAATCTTTTTCTGATGGCCTGGTATGAAGTGCTGATAAGACACAAACTACTAATCCTATTGTGCAGCTTAACAGGTTACCAGCAATCATTTCCGCATCAATTACGTCAGCTTGATCTGGTGTCTATTTACATATGAAACCATAGTTTCAAGTTAAGAAAGCCCTATCAATCACTAGAGAAAAATAGTTTCTGAAAACAGAGCCTTTCAAAAGTGCCAATAAGAAGTCTACTTACCTCATCATGCAGAGATAAGTCAGTAAATTTTAGTCTGTTCAGTCAATGTTTATCCTGGTTGTGCTGAAACCTTAAGTGTGAAATGAGTTTTGGTTTCCTGTTCGTGTCCACCGATGCTCCTTGCCCTGTATCCTCTACATCTGTGCCCCTCCATACACTCCAACATTAGCATACTTTCGACCTGCACACTGTCGTCCAACATCACTGATAGTGGTTGTTGCTACAATATACTATCCAATATACTTTTTATATTATGTGTGATTCACATCTATATCCAACTAGACACAAGACTTTGTCCAGACTTGGATCTAGCACAAGAGCTACACTACACTTTGAAGTGGCCTTCTCAAAATACTTGACAAATTACTTTGGTCAGATTTCATGATCTTCCCTGAATCAACAAATTGAATTTGAGCATTTTCCGCACACTGGTGTTCTGTCCAGAGAAAGGGTCAATCTTACAGCTCCGTCTGCTGGGGGATGACCATTTTATGTAGTCACTTACCGGCTTGCCAGGAGGCCCAGGAAGTCCTGGTGGTCCTGAGGGTCCCATAACACCCTGCAGCAAAGAAAAGGTTGACATGTGTTGTAAATTACGAGCTTATCACAACATAACAGGGCATTATGACCTAATTTATGCAAATAAAAGGCATTCAGTTCCACCTTTGGTCCTGGTGCGCCAATTTCACCTGGGAGACCAATTGGTCCAGGAGCTCCCTATAAAGACAATCATCACATCATACATACTACCCAAATTAGACACAACCATACATCTTGAAATCCTAAGGCTTAGAGTATGTGTGCCATACGCGATATATAATTTTCTACATCTATTTTGGGTGGCCCTTTTTTCACGACGTGCCAATAATACACAAACAAATCCCATAACTCAGCACAACAGGCTACCTGTGCTCATTCCAGCATGAATTACATCATCTTGACCAAGTGTCAACTGATGTAAAAAAACAAAGCCAGGCATAAAAAAAACCCAGGCGTGATAAACAGTAAAACTACTTTGCGTTGAGCGAAAACAGTGTGACGTGAGCTCAGTCTATTAGCAAGGCATGCATTAGGAAACATGGTGGCGCTTAGTTTGACAGCAGGGAAAATGAGAAAAGTTTAATTAACGCATATGTGTCTCCCATATGCACAGACTCTCAGGAAATGGCTTCACTGCATTATACATATCAATGATCCCAAGGTCCCACCCCCAGAGCTGAATGGTTGACGGTTAGATGACTAGTTATGTCACTTAAAGAAAAACAGCTCACACTTCCTCTTTCCATGTCACAGAAGTGTGGAAGCTCCTCCTTTATTGTCCAAGAATAGAGAGATTTCCTCACTGAGTTCAAAAACTATTGAGTTTTTTTTGAGGAACAGGCAACGAGCTGCCAAGACCCCTGCCAGGGGAAGGGTTCTGTTTGACCAGATAAATTGGCATGTGAGCAGCAGTATTCTAATTTGGTTTGTTAACTGTCAGTTTGTGTGAATACCTGTATCCTATTTTTTGGTACGTTAAGCCGGTGTTTTTCAACCGGTGTGCTGCGAGAAGTCATTAGGTGTGCCGCGGACAAAGTAGTCACGTGCCACTCCCCCCCGGTTGCCTTGAGTATGACTCCTTAGTTTGTCCAATTATTGTTACACACCTATTTCCTATCGTGGCCTGTTCAGCAATGTATTTGAGTTGTGCCGTGTTTGATCGAGTCGTCTCATGTATGCCATGCATGTCAGGCTGTCTACCCGAGGGCTGGTTCTTTATATTGATTCTATGTCTGCCTATTTTTACCAATGAGAGGTTCTGAATGCCTGCCTGTTCCTGATCCTGCCAGGTTCATGTTCTGCCAGGTTTTTGCCTGAGGTTTGGATCTTCTATTCATTCTGTACCTGCCTGCCTGTTTTGACCCTGCCTGTTGGTTGTCCCTGCCCGAGACGCCAAACAACTGTATTGAAGATCCCCAGCAAATTCATGTCCACCCCTGCCCTCGATTCCTGCTCCGATAGACCTGATATGAACACTGTGATGTAAGCCATAAACTTCACCAAAGCCAAAAACTATTACACAGGAAATCGATTCCATATGATAAGGTGACTTCCCTCAGTATGATAAGATGACCTGTCGTATATTGATGTCAATACAAAAAAAAATTCACAAGTTTTTGAGAGTTTTTGAGTGAGCACCAATGTAACTTGTCTCGTTTTCCCAGTTTACAAGTAATGTCGAGTGAAGTCAGCGCCACGGTGCTCCTAAAGGCTTTGATCATGAACTGAGAACACTTCACGTTGAGTTTACACAGCCTCATCCACTGCCTCCCACTGCCTAAAAACTGTCGATGAGCATCTGCACCTGTCTATATTCAGGAGGAGCTGGTGGAGCAGCAGTGTCACAGGACAATAAAGATAAAGTACAACACTGTGGGGCCAGCACTAGTATGTTTACATACAGCAGAAACCATGTGCATGTTTGGTAGCACATATCTGTGTGGGAAGTTGTTCCCCGTGATGAAGTTTAACACAACATAATAAGGGAGTCGTCTCACTGATGAACACCAGCAATCTGTCCCTGAGAATCTCAACAGCATAGAGCATTACCCTAAACAAAAATGAACTTGTTGCCATGGACATATGCTGAGCATCCAGCTCTGATAAAAAGGGCACAGGAGCAAAGAAAATCAATTGCATTCATTTGTTATCATCTAATCTTTTATCAAAAAGCACAACTTACATTATCATATTTTTTGTATCTTTTTCATATTTGCATTTGTAAAATTTGGACAGCATATACTAATGGATTTTAAAACCAAGCTTTGTTTTAAGTTATCTGATATTGTTTGATTTGGAATACTTAAGTGTCCTGCCTGTTTCGATTTATATTAGTTTAAAAGTTAAATCTGTTCAACAAGTAGTAATCCTGCACGGCCGCTGACCTAAGGTGTGCTTTCAGTTTTGGCCCATGTGCGATTGAGTTGAACACCCCTGGATAACTGGAATAATTATATAATACTTACAAGCAGTCCTGGGAGCCCCAGCCCCTGTGAGGATGAGAGAGAGAGACATGTATGAGAAATGCAACTGTTAACTGATAAAAAATGCAACTATCAATCAATTAGCACTCCTGAATACAAGAATTGATTCACCAGTGATTTACCAGACCAAATATAATGTCATTCAGTGTCCTGATTTTCTGCTCCTGATGACCATACCGGATATTTGTCTTTGTCAAGTTAAGTCAAGTCAATTTCATTTGTATAGCGCCAAATCATAACAGAGGTTATCTCAAGGCGCTTTTCAAGAAAGAGCAGGTAGTGCTCCTCAATACATAAACAGTCAAGGTCTATGGGAGAGACTGGCACACAGAGACCCAATTGTCAATGTAGCAAGGTTCAAGGTCCAAGACCCCTATGGGAAGGAAAACAAAGAACGTTCACGTCGCCTAGACGGGCATGTTCGGGTGCCACATCCTGGAGCCAGGCCCGGGGTTGGAGTTTGACAGCAAGTGCCTGGTGGCCGAGTCTCCATCCACGCTTAGCTGGTGCGGGAGGTGGAGCGTTTCCGACAACAGATAATCGGGCTCACCTCTACGCACAGCCTGGCCTCAGGATCCCAACTTTAACATTCCCATTCCTACCCCATCAGCGCTGCTATATTACTATTTCTATTTAAATAGTTATTTATACTGATATTTATAGTGTATATATTGTGTGTTTATATTCTTCTGTATATAGAAACTCTTCTTCTTCCTTCTCTCTTTCCTAACTTCTTACACCGGCATGAAGCACCTTAGTTTCATTACTCAATTCAATTGCTGTAATGACAATACAGCAATTCCTGATTCCTGATTGTTGAGAAGGGCAGAGCTCTCTTCCACTCTAGAGTTGCCCGGTGGGAGAGGCAGTGAGCTGGAGTGGGCGTACTTAAAGCCCCTCACCACAGCAGTCACATGTTTCAGTTTTCCCTTGTGAACGAGAGGGTCGTGTCCCTGCGGAGCAGAGGACAGGTCTCTCACTGTTGTTTCAGCATATGGGCCATTCAGCAGTGCAGCGTACTCAGCCTTCCTGGATGTCCTCGGGGGTTCTAGAGCGTACCCCATAAAACTCCTACTGGGGGACTCCAGTGCCCACGTGGGCAATGACAGTAGTGTCCAGAGGGATGTGATTGGAAGGAACTGCCTCCCTGATCTGAACCCGTGCGCTGTTTGTCATTGGACTTCTGTGCTAGTCACAGTTTGTCAATAACAAACACTATGTTCGAATATAAGGTTGTCTATCAGTGCACTTGGCACCAGGACACCCTCAGCTGGAGGTTGATGATTGATTTTGAAATTGTATCATCTGACCTCCGGCTGCATGTCTCGGACACTCAGGAGAAGAGAGGGGCTGTGCTGTCAACTGATCACCACCTGGTAGTAAGTTGAATCTGCTGGCAGGGGAGGAAGCTGGACAGATTCGGCAGGGCCCGAACGTATTGTATCAGTCTGCTGGGCACGTCTGGCAGATCCGTTTGTCAGGAGGATCTTCAACCTCCGGGGGAACTTCAACCAGATCCACAGGGAGGCTGGAGACATAGAGTCCAAGTGGACCAAGTTTTCCACCACCATTGTTAAAGCAGCAGCCTGAAGCTGGCTGTCGTGGCAGCACTGCTTGAACCCGGGGGGGGGATTCCCAAAGTAAAGGAAGTCAAGCCAAAGACGGAGGTCTACCAGGCTCACCTGGCCTGTGGGTCTGCTGAGGCAGCTGACAGGTACTGGCAGGCCAAGCGTGCGGCAGCCTGGGCTGTTGTGGAAGCAAAAACCCGGGCCTGGGGGGAACTCTGGGAGGCCATGGAGGAGAACTCGAACTTCGAGGAGAACCTCGAAGTTTACAGTAGGGCCGGGGAGCTGCTGACCTCAACTGAGGATGTGCTTGGGCGGTGGCGGGAATAATTTCGAGGATCTCCTCAATCCTACAGGCCTGTCTTCCACAGAGGAGACAGAGGTTGGGGACTCAGGTGGACTTGTTCATCACCCAGCCTGAAGTCTCCAAGGTGGTCAACAAGCTGCACATTGGCAAGAAGCTGGGGGTGGACAAGATCCACCTCGAGTACCACAAGTCTCTGGATGTTGCAGCGCTGTCATGGCTGACATGCCTCTGCAACATCGCATGGCAGTCGGGGACAGTGCCCTTGGACTGGCAGACTGGGGTGGTGGTTCCTCTGTTTAAGAAGGGGGACCAGAGGCTGTGTTCCAATTACAGAGGGATCACACTCCTCAGCCTCCTCGAGACCGTCTATTCCAGGGTACTGGGGAGGAGAATCCGGCCGATAGTCGAATCTAAGATCCACGAGGAACAATGCGGCATCCGTTTCGGCCATGGAACACTGGACCAGCTCTACACTCTCTGTAGGGTGCTAGAAGGAGCATGGGAGTTTGCCCAACCAGTCCACATGTACTTTGTGGACTTGGAGAAGGCATTCGACCGGATCATGGTGCTCTGTAAGGGGTTCTCTGACAGTATGGAGTCCATGGCCCCCTACTAAGGGTTGTACGACTGAAGCAGGAGCTTGGTTCGAATTGCTGGCAGTAACTGTACAGTAACCTGGTCCTAGTGCATGTTGGCCTCCAGCAGGGCTGGCCTTTTTCACTGGTCTTGTTCATCAATTATATAGACAGGATTTCTAGGTGCAGCCTGGGGCTGCAGGGGGTCCGGTTTGGGGACCACAGGATCTCACCACTGCTTTTTGCAGATGGTGTTGTTCTGTTGGCGACCTCAGACCAAAACCTCCAGTATGTGCTGGGGCTGTTTGCAGTTGAGTGTGAGATGGCCAGGATGAGAATTAGCACCTTTAAATCTGAGGCCATGGTTCTCAACCAGAAAAAGGAGGTTTGCACCCTCTGATTCAGAGACGAGATCCTGCCTCAAGTAGAGGAGTTTAAGCATCTTGGGGTGTTTTTCACGAGAGAGGGTAGAATGGAATGTGAGATTGACCGACAGATAGATAGTAAGTGATGCAATTGATGTAATGGTCCGTCGTGGTGAAGAAGGAGCTGAGCTGGAAGGCAAAACTCTCTGTTAACCGGTCGGTCTACGTCCCTACCCTCACCTATGGTCATGAACTTTGGGTCTGAAAGGACAGGATCTCGGATACAAGCGGTCGAAATTATTTTCCTCCGCGGGTTGGCGGAAGGCACTCCGCCAACGAGAGATAGCGAGATAGGGTGAGGAGTTCTGTCACCCGGAAGCAGCTCAAAGTAGAGCCGCTGCTCCTACGAGAGGAGCCAGTTGAGGTGGTTCTGGCATCTTCTCCAGATGCCTCCTGGGCACTTTCCTAAGGAGGTGTACCGGGCATGTTCCACCAGGAGGAGGACCTGAGAAAGACCCAGGACACGCTTGAGGGACTATGTCTCCCAGCTGGCCTGGGACACCTTTGGATCCTCTCAGAAGAGCTGGAGGAGGTGTCCGGGGAGAGGGAAGTCATGGCTTCCCCTCTGAGACTGCAGCCCCCGCAACCCGGCAATAAACAGTGGAAATTGGATGGATGGATGGATGCAACATAGCAAAGTGGTCACAGGTGTACTCACAGGAGGTCCAGGCTCACCAGTTGACCCTGCCAGACCCTTAAATAGATTTCACAATACACAAAAACATATTAGTCATAGTCTGTGCTGAGGACAAAGTATATTCACATAAATTGACAGACATTATGGATCCTAACCTTCTGCAGTATTATGCCCTTCTCACACACTTTCATGTGTAGGAAACTAGTATGAGAAACCATTAATTGCCATTACCCCAGAATTACCTCTCATTGAACCATAATATTCCTGATAATCTAACTCAAAATAAATGTATGTCTAACTAAATGTAAAATTTCTGTAATGAGGAATATAGTCACCATAAACATTTTGAGTCAAAGTTATCGTATTTGTCTTGTAAATGTTAAGTTTTACACTGGAAAGTCTGTCCTTGTATTTTACTTTTCGTTTTTCTAGATAGAATAAATGCTGAGTGACTGAAATAATCATGCTCTCTGAAAAACTGAAGCCGGAAAAAATGACAAGACATTCTGAAGCTGACAGATTTCTAAAGTCACGTTCGATGGAATGTGAATGTTTCGGTATGCACTCGAAATAGAGGACTGCATCAAACACTTGCCTTGGGCCCAGGTCTTCCGATTGGACCTTGATCTCCCTTTGCACCTATCAAGCCCTGCAGTGGGCAAGAAGTAGGGGTTGGACACTGGTTGTTATGATGGCAATTGAAACCAGATAGATGTAATCACACTTTTGATTAATCAAGTGTGTGTGCGTGCATGCGTGCGTGCATTCGTCTGTTTGTGTGTGTGTGTGTCTTCTTTGAAGGTAGTCAAGAGGGAAACCTGAAATCGAGATTCCATGGTGGATTAGTGGCTAAAGCCATGAGGAATGTGTGAATGTGTTGTCATGTGATTTGGGCACTCAGGCTTCATTCCTGACTTGTTTCATCTGCTTTATTTTCAGTGGTGGAGGTGAAAGGTCAATGCCTCTGCATTTGAACAACACAAGCATTGAAATCATTAAAACTGACGCTCAAGTAATGTAGTCGTATTATCAATATACAACAAAAAACAATGTGAATATCTTTAATTATTGTGAAATGTTGATATTGTTTCAACAAATATTTCATACCGATTCATTTCTGTTGGTAAAAAGGCAAACTGTGAGGAGTGAGAGTGAGTTGCAGCAAAATGAGTAGTCATTTTGTCGCAACTCACTCTCACTCCTCATAGCAGCAAAATGAGTAGTCACTTTGCTGCAAAGGTACATTTTGATCAGGCAGCAGCATGCTAGCAGTCATAGACTGTTGAACACTTTGCCTCCCGCATGGGCCAGTGCTTTTGCAGGCCACTGCAATTACCAATATAGGTCATTCCTCTCCTATTTTGTCCCACATCTCAAACCTCATCCCCAACAGCATCACCATGAAATTTATATCAACACAACTGTGTCTGTGTCTCAGACATGCCTCAAATGTCTAACATAAGGCTGTATGCTTACATCAATGCCATTTTCCCCTGGTGGTCCATCCAGACCTGGCTCACCTGGCTCTCCCTTTTGGCCCTATTGACATAGAGATAGACAGACGCTAACACTTGTACTCACACTTGTAACATGCAAAAATGTAAAAAGTTTTATTTTGAATGTTTTGACCTTACCAGAGGACCAGGGGAGCCTACCGGTCCTTTATCTCCCTAGAGTAAGACAAGGACAAGAGGACTCAATTTAATGTTTTGGTTATTCCGTTAGTCTACTACACACTCTCCTCAGTGTGCACAGCCCCTAGAGTTTGAAATCTTCCTTCCTTTCTTTCTTTCGCTTTCTTTCTGTTTCTTTCTTTCTTTCTTTCTTTCTTTCTTTCTTTCTTTCTTTCTTTCTTTCTTTCTTTCTTTCTTTCTTTCTTTCTTTCTCTCTGAGGTATGCCAAGAATTTTAAATTGTTTTTGAAAAAGACTACATTTGGATGAATCACTCGGCCAATCCTCCACAAATTATAGAATACAACGAAAACAGAAAACCGCAAATAATCGTCAGAATCATTCACCTCTCTCTCTCTCTCTCTCTCTCTCTCTCTCTCTCTCTCTCTCTCTCTCACCTGCACACATGAGCAAAAACTACAGTTGTGATTGAAAAATGAATTGTCTGGACAAAATCTGACTTACTAAGACTCACGCATTTCCACAATTTTCCAGGGCAGTAAAATGTAAAACTTCCTTTCAGTTAAACCGAACTGGGCGTTACCATTGTTGTCTGGATGACAACTAATATTGAAAATAGAGTTTGATTGATTCAAAGGATCTCTACTTCAGCCCTTCAGGTATCTCACATTTTTGTGCAACAAACCCCACTGCTTGGCCCGAGCCTTCGACTATTCTCAAATGTCCCACTGTCTTCTGGGGACAGAGGTCTTTTGTGTCGCTGTGTTTACATTTAAGGTATCCTCTAGTGGTAAGACTGCAGCACTGCAGAGCAGACCAGCCTCAGTCTGTCCATGCAGCACAATAACAGCCTTGTGACAAATCTAGTGCAAATACTCACATCAATGCCATCTGAGCCAGGCATGCCAGATGGTCCAGGTGGACCCGGCTGGCCCTGGGGCCCAGCTGGACCCCGCTGCAATCAAAGAAACACAAACCCAATGGATGATCAAGATTAAGAAACTGTTCATAGCTTGTTCACATTATTAATCTTTTTCCAGTGTATCATGACCGTTATACTTCCAGTAGAACATGAACATTCCGCACATCTGACGGATGTTATCACAATCAGTATTAGAATAAGAAAAACTGAACTCTTCAAATCGCTATGTGCAAAGTGCAAGAAAGAAGGGGTGAGGAGTGTGTGAGGCAGAAAGGAGCAAAGCAGTAGCATGTAGTAGTACCAGGAGGCAAGTAGATAGACTAAGTGAAGTAGATAGACTGAGTTGTTAGACTTAGATTTATTGTTAAAGTTCTTATTCTAATCACTCATTTACATTAAATCAGCACTTTTCTATTCTATTTTATTTTTCTATTCTATTTTTTTTTACATATTTTGGATTTGTCATCTACTACATTTCAGTCACATAGAATACAAGTTAGGAACACAAAGAAATGCAGAAATTAGATACGTTTTGTTGACAGATTTCTCAATTCACCTTAGAAAATGTAAAAACTGAGCAGTAATGGGAGGATTAAGTGCTCATACTCCTTTGTTTAAACTGTCATCTTGTTGCCACAGGGATCATTGTAATGTGACTCATTTCATTAATAGATACATTTTTATCATCAAGTCAGTTCAGCCTATGTGAGCATTTTTGAGTGTGTTTGTTTTCTGCAGCTGCAGATTTAAGTTAGTCCATGAAAATGTAAGAAAATCTGCTTTTTAAATTCATTCTTTGTATAGACTAATGTTGCTCATACAAAAAGTTGGGCGAAAATGACAGTGGTTACATGGCACGCAGAGAAAAATTAAATTTGCTAATTTGCATAGTGTCCCCCCGCAAGGGAAATTTCCAAGCTGCTAGCCCTCCATTGCTCTGCGTTTTACCTCTCACATTCAAGAGCACACTACCTCAAGCATCTCAGTCAAGTGTACCCCAGATTAAATAGATCTATGCCCAAGAGGAGCGGAGAGAAGCACTCACCACTTGGGCCTGGACAACGCTCAGTGTTAGCAGGATCATCCAGCTCCTCACCAAGGCAGACAGAGAAGCCATGGTATCTCCCGTAGCTTCACCAAATCCTTCACTCTTCGCTCTGCTCTGTCCACTGTCTTATTCCTGGTGTAAGCACGGTGGGGAGCTGGTGGGGCCAAACTCTGCAAGAGGAGGGGAGGGGATGTGACAGGGTCAAATAAATATTGCTCAGTGTCACAGCGTAGTTCTGAGAGCACACAAGCTCTTGAAATATCCCACATACCCCAAAACACACTCTTGCGCTCTCTTTGTCTTGCTCTTGCTGACTCCTGATCAGTCTCATTCGCTCACACAAACATTAAGTCTTGAAAGAGCAGTGGAATGCATGCCAAAGCAGCACACTTTATATATTATTTTTTTTTAGGTTGACTATGACTAGAACTGTGTAAGAATAGTTTCCTTTATTTTGTGCTTTTCACTTTGTCTATTCACCAAATTTCAAAGGTATATTACATTAATTTCAAAATAATGATTTACCTGAACTTGTCAATATCAGAGAAATTCTATCTTTCAATTTCTGTGATTGATTTTCTTTAACGATTATGTTTTGTGCGTCAAACATTTACTTGAGGGATAAATGAAAGCTAACTTAAGGGAGACAGGATTGATAATTGATATGTTCTGTTAGAAAACTTTTTTTTCTCTTATAACATCTTTTGGACGAGAGATACTAACAAAAATCAATGATTATCTTACAAGAATGTAATTAGTTTGAAGATTGGATTTTTCCAAACCAAATTTGCACAAAACCCTGTTCAGAATAGATATCATTTTTGGTTTCAGCAGTGCAAAATGGCCCTAATTCAGTTGAAAAAACATTGACAACTTTCAATTTTAGTTTTTTTGTAATCCAATGTAATAAGCAGTAATCAAATTTGTAAAGTATTATGAGCCTTGCTCCACAGACGTATTTGGATTAATCCCTTGACAGGCAACTAGACTCTAATCTTTCCATGTATCTGTGGTATCCACAGCTGCCCTATTTTCCTATGACCACAATGACGTGACCATGTGACCTAATCATCCAGCCAGAACCTTGCGAGTCTAGAACGCAGGGTTAGTCATGAGTCCTAGAATCTGTAAGATTAGAATAGGGGGCAGCACCTTCAATTATCAGGCTCCTCTCCTGTGGAGTCGAGAGGGCGGACACTCTCACTACTTTTAAGAGTAGGCTTAAAACTTTAATTTTCAGCAAAGCGTATAGTCAAACCTAATTATGCTGCCATGGAGTAAAATTGCTCAGGGATTTCTTATGATATTCTTTTCCTCTTCCTCCTCCTCTTCTCTCCCATCTTCCTCTCTCTTTCACCTGTATACATTCATGTCTCATCAATGCATGTTATTAACTCAGCTTCTTCCCTGCAGTCTTTGTGTCTCGTGCTTTGTCAACCCGTAGATTGCAGGTGGAGCATGACCAGTAATACCTGCCACGCTTCTGTGATGATGGACCTCGAAAATGTCTGGTTCCTGCTCCCGATCCACATGCTGTGTTTATTTATAGACATACCTACATAAACTTTATGCATGCCAAATATAACTGCAATCTAGCCACTGACATTATTCATTGCTGTGCATCTTGATTCCTGTCCCTGCCTCTGTCTCCCTGTCTCATTTTCAATCCAACCTGTCAAAGCAAAGGCCACCCTCCTGCAGACTTGTCTGCCCGAGGTTTCTTCCCGTTAAAGGGGAGCTTTTCCTTGCCACTGTTGCGAAGTGCTTGCTAATGTGGGGAAATGTTGGGTCTATGTATGTTAATGTTATAGAGTTTGGTCTTTACCTAGTCTGTCTTGTAAAGCACCTCGAGATAATTTCTATTATGATTTTGCGCAATACAAATAAAACTGAATTGAAACTGAATTGAATTCCTGCATGTAAACATAAATTTGTGCTTAACTGTCACGGGGACAAAGGTAGAAACCCAAAACCAGACCGAGTCACAACACAAGATCCTTGTTTTTTGAAAAGGCAGTGATTACTGACCTCGCAGCCTGTCACCCGGGATGATCCATGTGAAACTCTGTGATAGGTCAACGATACAGGTTCAGGTTGGTCAGGACCAACAATCACTCCTCTGGATCATCCCAGTCTACATGATACTGGAGCCACTAGCCCAAGCACTGACGGTGCAGGACTTTGCTCTCAGTTTGTACAAGGGCCCAATTAATAAATCAAATTACATTTATTTGTATAGGGCGGAATCACATTCAGTGTTACAAAGAGCTTTACAGAGTAGGGTTAGGGTAAGGGTAAGGATTAGATTTAGACAGATTAAGACAGACAGCTCCCAGGCCACACCCAAACTCTATGAGGAAAAGGAGAAACTCCCAAAAAATCATTGACACTGTCTGACAATCCTTCGTCTGTGCATGAGCTGTCTTATAGCTCTCTTACCAAGAACACCGGAACCAGGACATTTACAGTTCATATATTGGTAAGTGAAAACAGTGAGTATTGATATGTCCTCTGCCTTGACTTAAAAGACAGGGTCTAATAGCATCAGCCTCATTGACAAGACCAGGATGTTGATCCCACAATGACAATGTTTGGTATGCACAGGCCCTATTCCCAAAGGTTTCAGTCTGAAATTTTTGAATAGTAAATTTGCTGGTATCTAAGAACACATGATGGAACATTAGGATTAAGAAGGTTGGACAAGTAAACAGGACCAAGGCCTACATTTTTCAAGTATACCAAAGGACCTTAAAACCAGCACTGGCGTGGATAGGAACCCAGCATAAAGATGTTATGCGATCAAATGTATGTCTTTCTCCTAGCTCTGTCAGACTGTGCTTTTATGTTTCATCTCTTCAAGTGGCTGTAACAATAGCAGTAAATGATGTCTTTATACATTTTCTTGCAGACTTCTCCTCAAATATCAGCTGCCACAAGACCTGCTGCTCTGCTGTGATAACCATTTTTGCAATGGAATCATGGAAAATGCTTTACTGGTGTTTACATTTGCAGGACTGTGTGACTATCCTGAACAGTGAGAGGAGGACGTTGCTGGTCACATGGAAAGAATCAATGCAAAATTGTCTTACTTCGGCCGTTTCCTGTTGCGCTCGTGGCAGCTCTGTAGAGGTTCTGTTTTATGTTTGTTAGTTGGTTTGTTTTCTCAATTTCTTTATGTATTTTCAAGGTTTTCCAATATTATGGTGTTAAGAACCTTTGACTGTAACACTGTCCTGAAAATGAACTTTCCCAGAGAGAACACCTTATGTATGGTTTTTTCAAAGGGTCATCGTGGAGGAGCTCACAAGATCAGCTGCCCACAACAACAACAATGGAGATGTGGATACAGGGATACGACTGAGAAGACAGACTGAAAGCAAAGCCTATCCTCAACCCAGCACCTTACTTCAAAACATCCACTCCCTGGAAAATAAGATGGAAGATATTCAGATGAGGATCACAGGCCAATGGTACATAAGGCTTTGCTATGTCTTCTGTCTCCTTCACTTATTCCCATGTGGACAGAACAGAGGAGTCTAGTAAATCCAAAACTGGAGTGTGATCATGACCAACAGCAACTACTGCAACCCTGAGGACATCAAGACTTTTTCTCATTCCTTCTCGCCAAACCCAGAGCACCTCAGTATCTCCTGTTGCCCATTTTATTTTCCCAGGGAGTTCAGCACAGTCATGGCCCCAGCTGTCCAAATTCCTCCACAAACAGACACCGATGTCGCGCTGTCAGACTTACACAATGTGTTATGCTAACACCACACCAAACATACCAAATCGGCTGTGGTTGTGGCTCGGGGCTTTCACCTTACAGAAGCTATGCTTAACTTTCATAAGCACCTCACTTGTGCTACCAGGGGAGAGATAGAACTTTTGACCCTTGTTACACAATGTTCAAGAGAGGCTACAAGGCTATCTATCTCCCTCCCCTCGGTAAGTCGCACCATGCCACCACTCTCCTGCTACAGCAGTATAAACAAAGGTTAGGGCATGAGGAAGTAGTCCATGCTGCAGGACCCGTTGTGTGACAGTGACTAGGACATGTTCCAATACAGTTCCAGTGACGTCAGCGAGTTTACAGAAGCAGCAATGTGCTTTAAAGCCATGCTCCATCATATCCACGGTAGGAGTTAGATGAATAGGAAGATACTTCCTCAGTGATATTTCCTGGGGTAATCAGAGTTGTGGGTCTTTCAACATCATACATTTTCTTTCACGTGACCCCCTCTCTCAGGCGACCCAGCTGGGGTTGATCAGGCACAGACATGTGTCCCAGTAGCAAACCACGGATCTGCCCTTTTCAGCCACAGCCACCTCATGGCTTTCTCTGTAGCTTCACTTGGGACTGGATGGCCCTTTTTTTGGCTGCCCATTTAACGCCCAAACAGCCTAGTACAGGGGTTTGGAACCTTTTACAATGAAAGAGTCATTCTCACCTGCATCCCACACAAATTAAAGCACAGGTAGCCTCAAAACATTTTTGGCGCATCAGCGAGGATGTAGGGGGCAGGGATACGAGCAAAACAATTCAGTGACTGTCCGAGCTTCATCAGCCGTTAGCGGGGATAGGTTTGTGGATGGTTGCGGGGGAAAGATTTCAGCAACTTAACTTATTTATTATTCATTTATTTTCCCACACTGTCAAAGTCAAAGTGTCATTGTGTCAGTCTGAGATTGGGGCTTGTTGTCACACTTTCAACACTCTTGTGTATTTCTTGGAATCAACACATCAGATTACGAAGATATGTGTACCAGATACCCTTGCAGATGTGTACGAGGTAGTTAAGAGGCTCCACGGTGGCAAGGCGCCGAGGGTGGACAAGATCCGCCCTGAGTACCTCAAGTCTCTAGATGTTGTGAATGTCCCTGTATTTTGGCCCTCTGATGGACTGGAGACTTGTTCAGGTTGAGTTTTCACTCGAGAGGCAAGAGGTAGCAGCTCTCATTATCAGCCTTTCCTCCTTTTTTATGCCATTTTCACATGTAAAATGACAGGATGAAAAATGCCCTGGACTGAGGTTCATAGGAACTCCTGTTGTCTTCAGCTCTCAGCCGAATACCTGTTTACTTGTCTTAAAATGACAGCTTTAACTGAGCTACAAAAAAGAAATTATTGGTTCATGAAGAAATTTGAAGTAGTCCAAAAATGTGGTCAAAGTTTCTAACAAGAACTTGAGGATCCATACACACTCAAACAAACCTGACAAACAAGTTTCCTTGCTAGTCAGACTTTTCATCCGAATCACTATTCTGGCTCACCGACTGAAGCTGGTCTACGTGTGTCACAAAAGACCAGCGTATGTCATACACTGCACCCAGGATTCTCCTGACTGGCTGTTTCCAAATGGCTCCACACAGACCGGCACATGGACTCATCTCCTGCTAAATGAGGAGTCATTTGGAGTTTTTCTTTTTGTACATGCCCTTGGTTTCTTCCATGTGTTTTGCTTCTTTGAAGTTTTGGATTTGGTCGTCTTGCACTTTTTTTGGAATAGCTTTTGTCTTTGTGCCTGTCTTTGAGCTTCTAATGCCTCCTTCACAGGTGTGTCAGTGAGAATAGCAGTTTCTGTTTTGTGACATGTGACAACTTACCCCAAGATGACATGTTGCCACAAAGTGCCAAATGTTATAAAGGCAGCTGTGGCTCATCTTGCAGGTCAACATACAGTATATCACTGTGAGGATCTTTGTCTGACAGAAGGTAAGGTACGGGATAATATACGCGCCGGAGGTCATTGTTGCTTGATAATCACCGATAAACACCTTGAGGTACCCCCACCACCCGGGGGGTGGGGGGTTGGGCGCACCTTCCCACTGACCTCAGCTTCGTCGCACTCCGTTGCCCCTAGACCAACAACTGAGGTTCCCACACTGTTTTTGACGGTGCTGGGCGCTGCTCATTAGCGCAAATGCTCTTACCTGCTGATGTGCGCCGTGGAGCAGCGCATCCGCTGTCACGTGCACGCAGCAGGCACGGAGCCACACCTCCAGGCAGATCACTGCAACAATGAAGACCACTCACTTCCTTGCTCTTTTGCTTCCCCTCCTCCTGTGCAATCTGCTTGGTTATCAGCTTCCTCCGCAGTATGTCATGCAGATCTACAAGTGGCTGCTTAGTACTTGCACAAAGGCCCGTTGCGTCCATACAGGCAAGGTGGGCAATTGCCTGGAGCTGGCGGGAGGCCCCTAGACTGGTCATGAATAAAATGAAACGACAAATTGTGTGAGCGCCCCTTTGATTTCTGTTACGGTTGATGCAATAATGTGCATTATTACATTGCTTGTTTGAATGCTTGGTTTTGATTGGCCGATATTGGTCACGTAAGCGGTCATTATTTTCGTATAATGACTGCTTGACGGACTGCTGCGAAATCAAAGACTCAGAGTTGAACCTGCTGCATTCATATCAATCCGTGCCAAAGCATTTAGTTCCACTCTGGATTGTTTACGTACCGTTGTCCGCGTCACACTTCGTCACGGAACAAATATGAGCAATTTAAAAATTATTTTCACCATATTTGAGAAGTATGAAACTTTCATTGCGTGGCTAAGTACTTCAAGTGTACTTCGTGTACTTCAAGCTGCGGCTACAAACACACGCCGGTAGAAGTGACAGAAGCGCTACTGTAAAAGTTCCCAAAGATGTCCCATTTTCCTCGTCCAACTCTACCTTCAATGAGAGTTTTATGTCAATACTGACTCTTGGGTATGCCGACGAGTCCTTGTTTTATTCATTCAAATGATTCACAGACAGCAGAGTACCTGTAGCCGTTACGGCACTATTGTCTTGCGCAGACGAAAGTACCGTAGCCTAACCTATTGCAGAAAAATTAAAGCAGCCTTGTTATGAACTATTTCTGACAACTATATTATTCATTTATGTTTTAAGCCGTGGGGGCTTACGGGGCCCCTGTCACTAGTTGTTGGCAGCCAGCCAAGATGGTGATTCCTGCAGCTGGCAAATAACAAAATTTCGCCATGAATTACAAAAACTATCACCATGAGGCGGAGTTTTCCATCAGGCAGCCAGAGAAGGAAGAAGAAAAGGGAAGAGGGGGAGTAGAAAAAACACGATAGTCGTAAGTCATAAATTACTCTGGATAAAATAGGTGTTTTGTACATATGGTGAAATTTAGCAGTGAGTGGGCTTGAAACAAAATGTACGGGTAATGTTAACGTTAGCTACCTGCCTGACGGTCAATGCTAGCAACGAACAAGAATAGTTTGTGCTGATTATGGCTACACACTTTAATGTTTATCGAGAGCATAAGAAAGACGCAGATCTGTTGCAGAACGACAAAGCAGAGGCATTGTAATAGGTTTTAATGAAATTAGCAGCTTCTCTGCTATGGTTGGTAAAACTTATGATGATTTGGTGCTTGGTGCATCATAAAAGTTAATTACAACATTCCTGTCTAGTTTATCCATGCAGGCCAGCTGTTAACGGCAACAGTCTTTAAAGCAACTGGTTTGTCTGTCTACTTTGCAAAGAGCAAATGCTTAAATGCCATTTTAGCACAAGTATAACTCAAATTTACTCAAGCACAAGTAGGTCTGTGTACTTAACATGTGAATACACATATCTACATTTATTACACGGCTTGTGTGAATGCTCGGTTCTGATTGGCCGTTATTGGTCACATGAGCAGTCATTATTTTTGTATAATGACCGCTCGACTATCAATAACGGACCGCTGCGAATCAAAGACTCAGAGTTGAACTGCCTGCATTCATATCAATCCGCGCCAAAGCGTTTAGTTCCACTCTGGATTGTTTACGTAATGTTGCCCGCGTCATTGTTGCAGATAATCACCTTGAGGTGCCCCCACCACCCGACGTGAAGAATAGGCATAGGCACTATTTTAGTGTAACGCAAGCATTATTGTATTTTCATCGGTTTTTATTTTATCGGTTTTAAAGCAAAAAAAATCCGATACCGATATTACATCTTAATGCTAATATCGGGCCGATAATATCGGTGGGCCCATATTATCGGACATCTCTACTTGTAACCTTGTCATTATTATTGAGTTCTGCTGAGCATCTGTAAACTTCTCTCTCTCTCTTTCTCTTACTCCAACTGGTCAAGGTAGATGGCTACCCACCTGCAGCCAGATCTGCCAAGGTTTCTTTCCAATAGAGGAAAGTTTTTCCTAGCCACCGTCGCCTAGTGCTTACTAAAGGAGGAAATGTATTGGGTCTCTGTCTGTAACTTAATCTTTTTATAGTTTAATCACTTTCTTAAGTGTCATAGTTTTTTTTTAAATATTCTATTTATTTTCTGATCAAAATATTTCATACTTACTTTCATACATCATTTGCACTCTCTTAAAATGTCGGTTGTTATGATATGGTTTGTGACAATTGAATTTAAACAGTTTATGCAACCGCAGTTTTTGTCATCTTTAACACAGTATCTCTATGATGTGGTTCCTGTAGGCTTTGGCCCGGCCTGTAAATTATTGAATGAAATAGTTAAATCATTGATAAGTCATCAAATAGAATGTATGTATGTATGTATGTATGTATGTATGTATGTATGTATGTATGTATGTATGTATGTATGTATGTATTTATGTATGTACTGTATGTATTACTTACGTATGTATTATTTATTTAGGAGGTGGGCCTCTGTGTCCATCATCTTGCCTGGGGCCCCTTCCAAATTCCTTCCAAATTCCCGAAAGTATCTTTTCCATGAAATCAGATTGATGACGATGGAAGGTGTACACAGGTTAGTCTGAATAGGCTATGGATTCATAATCATGGCAGGAGTCGTGCTGAAAGTGAGGCTTCCTTTCCAAACTCCCTGATTGCAGTGTCACAGATCGCTTCCTTCCGTGGTCAAGTCAAGTCAAGTCACTTTTATTTGTATAGCCCAATCTCACAAATTACAATTTGCCTCAGAGGGCTATACACTCTGTACAGCAATACAACATCCTCTGTACTTAGACCCTTGCATCGTATAAGGGAAAACTCCCCAAAAACCCCTTTAACAGGGAGAAAAAGGAAGAAACCTCAGGGAGAGTAACAGAGGAGGGATTCCTCTCCCAGGACTGACAGACATGCAATAGATGTTGTGTACAGAGACACAAACAATACACAACAGTCATAACAAGTATTAAAGATGATGTAGTTTTTTAATGTGGCGAAGAGGATGCCAAGCAGCTTCCAGAATGCCACTGGGAGAAAGCCGGACCAGAGCCATGACCACCATCGCATTGACTACAGACACCGGAACTGGCAGTGATAGATGAGGGAGCGGAGCATGTCAAAGATGGGTGATGATGCAGCGGGGGATGCCTAGGACAAGAAAGACAGGGAGGAGAACAGGGAGAGAGACAGAGAAGAGGGAAAGGGGCACACAGCTCAGGTGCTCATGAATCCCCAGGGATGTCCTTCTGACCCGCGCAATCACTGAACCACTCTTGGACTACTGAGCGCCACTGAGCACTGAGTGCACTCCTCCTCTTTGCCGTCCCTGATGCACCCGACAATGGCTTTGTCATCAGCACACTTCTTTGTATGGCACTACTCAGAGTTGTAGCAGAGGTCTGGGGTGAACAGGGTGAAGAGGAGAGGGGCCAGCACTGTGCCTGGGGTTCTCTAGTGCTGCTGATCACAGTGTCATACCTGGTGTCATACAGCCTGATGTACTGTATACAGTGAGGTAACTAAAGATCCAGTCAGCCAGACCAGGGTTACCTTGCATCCTCCTCAGCTCCTCCTGAAGGGGCTGGATGGTGTTGAAGGCACTGAAGAGCTCCAGCAAGAGAATCCTCACAGTGCCTGAGCCACTTTGAACACAAGGAGAGCTACTTTAGGATGTATACCATTAACTTCAGGTCAGCCTTCAATGTAATAATCCCTGACATCCAGTTCAGGAAACTGGCTGACCTCGGACTTCACATACACATCTGCCACTGGATCAAGGATTTCCTCTCCAACCAAACCCAGTCAGTCAGACTGGGTCCCCACGCCTCTACCTCCCGGACACTGAGCATTGCCTCCCCACAAGGCTGTGTGTTGTGCACCTCTACACCACTGACTGCTTACCAGTAACACCACTGTCACGTTTGACGCATTGGGTTGAAAGAGAGAGTAAGAGGGAGGTAGAGAGAGAGAGACGGAGAAAGGTGTAGGATGCACTAGGCGTCAGCATGCACAGCAGTAGATGCACAGCATGCCGATCAGGAGCAGGGCCGAGATGTTTGGGGGTCATTACTGGTCATGTTCTAGCTGCGGACTGCCAGTCAGTAAAGCCCAAGACAACGACTTCGGGCAAGAGGCCCAATTAATAGCATGCATTTACAAGATATGGATGCAGGTGAGGGATGGATGCAAGTGAGGCAGAGAGGAAGAGCAGAGAGAGGAGAAGGCGAGAAAAGCTCAGTGCACCAGTGTCTAATTCTGGCCATATAGTTTTGTCAAACAATGAAAAAGAACCTTTTTAGCCCACTCTTAAAAGTAGTTAGGGTGTCCGCCCTCTGGACCGGAGCTGGAAGGTGATGCTCTTTAAGAGAAGATGGTTCCAGGTTATTAAGCACCTTGAAGGTGAGGAGAACAATTTTACATTGTACTCTCGATTTTCTCTCTCTCTTTTCTACTCTCGATTCTCCTTTTGTAGCTCCCGTCAATATTGGTGCTGCAACATTCCGATCCAGGTGGAGATGCTCCAGTGTCTTGTTGCTACAGCCTGCTCATAAAAACTAATCCAGCCTGGAGGTAAAAAAAAGCATGAACCAATTTTCCAGCATCCTTCAATGACAGCATGTGCCTAGTCTTTGCGATATTATGTCAGTGAAAGAAGATGAATCTTGATTTTTGTTTAATGTGAGTATTCAGTGACAGATCTTGATCAAAGAGAACACCCAGATTGTTTACGGTGGTGCTAGAGGGCAAGGTAAAGGCATCCAAAGTAGTAATATCATTACACAATGAGTTTCCAAGGTGCTCAGGACCGACAACAATTACTTCAGTTTTATCTGCGTAGAGTAACAGAAAGTTACGGGTCATCCACATTTTTATGTCCGTGAGGCAAGCCTGAAGTTTCGCCAGATGGGTGGCTTCCTTAGCCTTCACTGATAGATGCAGTTGTGTATCGTCAGTGTAGGAATGAATGTTAATATGTATTGTCATGAGACCACCGAGAGGAAGCATATATAGGGTGAATAGAATCAGTCAGAGAGCGAGCCCCATGGAACTCCAGATCTGAACCTAGTGTCCTCAGAGGAGAACAGACTGAAGTCTATTTGATAGATATGACTTTAACCAGGTTAGGGCTGTTTCTTTGAAACCGTTCAGATCTTCTTGCCTCTGGATCTGATGCTCGATAGCGTCAAATGTAGCCCTGAGATACTGAAGAACATGCACAGGGGGGAGACCTAGGACCACGAGTATAAATAGGTTTATACCGTTAATTAGTTTGTACTGTGTTGTATGTGGCATTTCATATGAAAAGAAATGTATCACATGTAAATGGAAATGTGCGGAGGGACTTAAGTTAAGAGAGCAAAGAGTAAAATGGCTCGGGGAAAAAAACTAATCAATTAATTAACTCTAACTTGTGGAAAAACCTCCCGCATTCCGGCAGTGGTGCGGAAAGGGTTAATGGTAGGCTAACAACCCCCCATGACAGTGACACAGGAGGGGTCTCAGAAAGGTCCATTCCCTTGATACAAAGAGGGAAGTCAGACCTATAAAAGCCAGAGCACCACAATTTTGAGTTAGGATTTTTCACACGCAAATTCCTCCACTGCCCTCTGCTCTCTTACCTTCAATTTTCCTCACTTCTCTGTCTTTCCTTTCCTTTTTTTTTTCTTTTCCAAAATTTCTAGTTTGTTGTGCACGAAGTACTATACATACAGGACGCCTGTACTCTGTACAATTTTATGCTTATCGTGTGTCCTGTGTGCTTTCAGTGTCCACGAAGTACTATACTTACAAGACCCTTGTACTCTGTACAGTTTGTGTTTATTTCATGTGTTGTGTCGGACGGCCAATACGGACTACCTCTACAAGAAGGAGCAGAGCCGGCTCTACTTCCTGAGGAGGCTGCCATCCTTCAACATCTGCAGGAAGCTCCTATAGATGTTCTACCAGTCAGTGGTGGCCAGCATCCTATTCTATGCAGTGGTGCGCTGGGGAGGCAGCATCAAGAAGAGGGACGCTGGACAAGCTGGTCAGGAGAGCGGGCTCTGTGGTGGGCGAGGAGCTGGAAACCTTGGTGTCAGTGGCTGAAAAGAGGTCACTCAACAAACTACTGGCAATCATGGACAATGCCCACCACCCTCTGCACAGCACACTCACCCAGCAGAGGAGCTTGTTCAGTGGCAGACTGCTGTCTCAGCCCTGCTCTGCAGACAGGCTGAGGAAGTCCTTTGTCCCCCAGGCCATGCGACTTTTCAATGCCTCCCAGTGCTGGTGAAGCAAGGCCGACCATTCCAACTGGTCTGATTTAATTCGATTTAATTTAATTTAATTTAATTTAATCTAATCTTGTTGTTTTGGTGACGGGCTCTCTGTAAGATCCTGGATGCTGGAATTTCCCTCGGGATCAATAAAGTATCCACCTACCTACAAACCTACCCACACCTTGTGTGCCTGTAGCTTCCAAAGTATTGAACACTGTCTTGACCACTATAACTATTAGGTGATATCCTATATCCTATTAGGCCCTGGGTTGTGAAATAAGACATTTTCAAAGGTCTTACAAGATAACTTTTGTACCGTTATTATATCAGAAAACGCATCCTGTACATACTGTATGCAGGGTCTTTCCCCTGGAACAATCTATCCCTGACTCTTCACACCCACTCATTCTGCTATCTTTCCCAAACAAAAGAAGTCATTTGCACAATCACCCGATTCACTCAGTCTATTCAACATCTGCCCTTTGGCTTCACACATGGCAGTGTACTGCGAATTCGTCTGAGAAACTATGGTCGCCAAGGACTTTGACGGGAAGGGACAAGGACCAGATTCCACTGTCCCTCACACTAGGTAAGTCCTCCAAGCGGTGAGTGAAATGACTCCTTACCGGAGAAGTAGCTAACGTTGACGCCTGGAACTGCAAAAATTTGGTTTGAGATTTACAGTTAAATCAAGTTAAGTCAAAGGTAACTTAGTGTTGTCTACCTTCAACTAATGCAATACAATTAGAGAGCAGACTTAAGGGCTTTTGTGTTGTCCACCTTGAACTAATGCAATACAATTAGAGAGCAGACTTAAGGGCTTTTATAAATACATATCTTTATGGAGTGACCTACCATAAAGAGAAAGATCTTTCACGCCACTACATGTATTAGTGTAATACAAGTGGTGGCCCCCCCACTACTGTCGTGTCATCACTGTCATTAAGTTTGCTGATGACACCACAGTAGTGGGGCTCATCACTGAAGATGATGAGTCAGCCTACAGGGATGAAGTGGAGTGGCTGTCAGAATGGTGCCAAGACAACAACCTGCTCCTGAACAGGGACAAAACCAAGGAGCTTGTTGTTGATTTCAGGAGGGAGACCCACAACATCATGCCTCTTCTGATTGATAGGAACTGTGTTGAGAGGGTCTCTGATTTCATTTTCCTGGCAAGTCAACATCAGGGAGGATCGGACCTGGGGACCTCACACTACTGGACTAGTGACGAAGGCTCAGAAGAGACTCTTTTTCCTCAGAATTCTCAGGGGATATAACATCCCAGAGAAACTTCTGAAATCCTTCTATCGCTGCACAGTAGAAAGCATCCTCACCTACTGCCTCTGTGCATGGTTCTCCAATAGCACAGTGGCGCAGAGGAAGTGTCAGGTTTGCGTTCACATTTTCAATAATAACAAACCTCAATGACTCAAACTGAGACCATAGGAGTGAAGTTTTGTTTGCCTCCGCGGAAGGGGAAACGCAGGCAGAGCCGGCAGAGTGTGAACTCTCCGACCGATGTCCGAGCGTCTCCGAATCCCCTTCCTAATTGGCTCTTTTTTAATATCAAGCAAGCATGTGTACATAGTTTAGGCATTTAGATCATGGAAAAGTACTGCATGAGCGTGGAGAAGTGGGTAACGTTGTTATTGTTGTGTGAAGGTGGGAGAGCTGGCGTGTGATTGGCTGGGGGGTGTTATCACTAAAGCTGTGGGGCGATGTGACATAGACGCAAGAGAGAGTTGGGATGGGAAAATGGTGAGTTTCAGTTAACTGCATTTGCAGGTGCGTGGTATTTGAGCAGGCACAATATAACATAGAACATGAACATTTCTTACATTTCCCTCCTGTTGTGACTGCAAAATACATCAACTCATGCATTTCACGAAGATTTGAGCACGAGCATTATTAACAGTACACAGGGCAAAATAAAAACACTTGTCGCGGAAGAGGCGAAAAACCCCTAGCGGGTGGGGAAAATTTCTCTTCGACCCTCCGTGGAGCGATCGCATAAAGCCGGGACAAGGTAAATAATAGAAACACATTAGACCCGCGACTCCGGTTGGAGCTCGTTGTCGGCCCTCTGCAGCTGTTGGTACATAACATCAGAATATTGCAGCAAAGAGCACGAGATCATCTTAGCAACCATTTTACCCATGGGATAATGCAGCAGGGCAGGGTACACAATATGAGTAATGCAATAAGGATGGGGGCCAGCATTCTGAACAGGTCTTGAACTAAGGGGTTGGCTAGAAGCCAGGACAGCCAATCAGTGGTGGGGGGATGGGCGTCCTGGGCCATGAGTCGTCTGCTGTGGGGACTTGCACATACCATTCGGCGTTGACGTACAGTGGGTCAGTTCCTTTCTGGGGCAGGCGAATGAGGGATTCGAGTAGAATTATCACTCGGACCGGGCCTGTGGTCACAGGAACGCAGACTCGGAGTGCACTTTCCCATCGTCCGAAGGAAGGGCACTCGCCAGTGGCTTCTTGTTTCCACGGGGGGGAGGGGGTTGCCAGTGTGGTGGCGGCCACCAGGAGCAGGAGTAGGAGACCCATAGCTGGCGAGTGG
>OMPJ01037436.1:0-16861 GCA_900312935.1 Carapus acus | reverse complement strand
GACGAACACCGAAGAAAAGAAGGAAGAAGCCAGACCACCACCATATACCCCACCGAATGCACCCCCTGGACCAATACAACCACCGATTCCAACACCGCCGGTGGCACACATATATCTGGTGATCAGAATATCAGGAGGAATACTGGATGTGACTCAGGTGGATGACAGGTATGTCGAAGAACCCCTAGGGGAAATTTTCAGGGACATCAAGGACCAACAGGGCGAAGATGACGACGGAGGATCGTGCACCGGCGCCTCTGCGGTTTCCCATTCACGGCTCGGCTCCCCACCACGAGGAAGAGTGCGTCGCTCATGAACCTTTCGCTGACAGGAAACAAAGAAAGGAAGGACTGGGTGAGTATACCAAGAGGGGAGGGGACACAGGAAATGACTCTACCCCATGGGGAGGAACCTCGCACACACACATTGCGGCTGGCAGAGGCACGTCAGAAAACGCAGGGGAACAAACAAAAGGGGGCCCAAGCCAAAATCATGGTGGCCACGGGTCCCCCAGGTCCGGAGCCCAATTCACCCGACCTCTACCCAACCCCTCCTTGGATTGACCCGCAAGGACCCCCGTCACCTCCACAAGGTAATTATTACAGGTCACAGGGAGCGGGATACGGCAGAGGCCGTGGGGCCTATCGGGGAGGTCCACAACCAGGCGGGCGCCCACCCATTGCCCCCCGCAATCAAGACCGGTGCTACTAATGCGAGGGAGAAGGTCATTGGACTCGCTATTGCCCCTACCGACAGAAGCCCCGTTACCCACCACAATCGGGTCCGCGAGGACAAGGACCCAGAGGACCCTCCTACCGTGGCGGCGGCCGGGGGGACGGAGGAAGATATCAGGTACCCTCTCCCCCACAGCACCAGATGGCCCAATGGGGAGGCGAAGAGTGGCAGGGACATCCTGCCCCATGAGATGCCCCACGGAGAGACCCGGACTGCAGCCTGTCGGCAGACCCGCTGCTGTCCATCCGGATGGCCCAGTCACATCTGCCGTTTCAGGTGGACACTGGGGCGTTCTACACTAACCCATGTGCAACCACACTCCCTCTCCACTGGAACAATTTCCCTGACAGGTTTCTCCAGGGCCAAACTGACTGCCAATTACCAAACCCCTGGAAACACAGGTTGGTCGCCAGGTCGTCGCACACCCATTTGTACATTCACCTGACTCCCCAGCCAACCTGATGGGCCGTGTCCTCCTAGTAAAACTGGGAGCTACCATATTATGTCAAAAAGGGGGCCTGGAGGTCCGCATGCCTGATGGACAAGTACTTCCCTGCACCGGCACCTACCGCTCCGGAGTGCTGCTGGTCTGACCGGTGGTCGCACAATATGCTGACATCTACTGGCCGCTGCTAGCGCCCGACACTCCAGCACACACAGGCATTCTCTCCGCCTTCCAACTGTGGTGGCCATGGATCTCCTAGATAGAGCCCTTCGTCTCCCCACCTGACCCGCCCCACGTCACCCTGTTTTACGATAGGGCACAAACTGATTGGTACTGTGAACTTTTCTTCACAGGATTGGCAGGAAAACGTTGGGCTCTGGCGGTAAACAACATCTACTGTATGTCGCCCCATTGGGCATAGCTGCTGCGGTAGAGCTCACCCCGGACCAGGCTCTGTAGTACATGATGGCGGACACCACGACCCCCCATGTTTCTCTCGCCCTGCAACCCTAAACACCAGGCAAAGGAGCTAGGAGGAATGGTGAGAATGGCATTAGGACTCACGGAGTGGGCACCCACGACAGCCACACAGGTAGACTACTCCCCCTCGGCAGATGTCTACCGCATTTCGGTGTCAACACTTGACTCCAGCACCCTCGAACGTGTCTTGCCCCAGCGGCACCACGGCCAAGAGAAGATGGATCACCCCAACGCCGCGGCCGTGTTAGAATCCATGCCTGACCACCTTTGGGCACGGGATGCAACAGACGTAGGGTTAGTTTCATATCCCCCCATATCTTTGGAACTGCTGCCGGGTGCCCCAATCTGGGTCTCCCAATACCCGCACAAACCGATCACCGACACCATCCACGGCCAACGACATCCTGGTGACCCCCACCGAGCCGAACCCATACCTTGCACTTGCTGACCTGGACCCATCGCACCTATGGTTCACATGTACTGACTTAGCTAATGCATTTTTCTTCTTCCCACTAGAAGCGTCCTGCCGTGACGTTTTCTCCTTCACATTCAGGGGACGACATTACTGTTACACTAAGCTACCCCAGTGCTTCGCGCTCTCATCGGGCTTGTTTAACAGAGTTCTTAAGTCTCTTTCACAGACCTGTCAACTCCTGGAGGGAACCACGGTGGTTCAGTACGTCGACGACATTCTATTGGCTGCCCCAACCATGGCAGACCCGTCATACACAGAACTCACCACACTGTTACGCCTCTTGGTAAAAGAACATGGCATGCCTCAATTGGACCTCCAACCTCAATTGGACCTCCAACGCGGAAGCCACGTTCACCGCTCTTAAACAAGCGCTGGCAGAGGCCTCCGAATTGGCAGTTCCCGACTACAGCAGACCATTTTTCCTAGATGTCTCTGTAACAAAACATGCCACCAACGGGGTTTTGTTCCAGAGAAAAGGGGGAGAGAGAACAGTATTAATGTACATCAGCGCTATGCGGGACAACATGGACAAACGACACCCAGAATGCGCACAACACGTGGCCGGGATCCCTCAGCTAGAAAACCGCCCACATCGTAATGGGCCACGCACTAACAATTTTGACCAGACACAGCATCGTCGCATTTGTAAACTCCCAAGCGTTCACACTAACACCCCTACGCCAACAAAAAATCATTTAAGTCCTGGAAGCTCCCAATCTGACTTTCACACACGTGGGAATCAACATGGCAGAACAGATAGGGGAAGGGGAACCACACGAGTGTGCGCTGAAAGCACAACGGGAAGAAAAAGTCCGACTGGATCTGCAAGGAGAACCGCTTACAGAAGCAGTCACCTTCTACACGGACGGATGCTGCTATTGACATGAGGTAAAAGGACCGGTCACCGCCCTGGCGGTGGTCGAGGATCAGAACGGACAGATGATTACCCAAGCGACAGAGAAACTTGACGGACAGCAGTCAGCACAACGAGCCGAAATCCTGGCTGTCATCACCGCCCTCAAATTAGGAGAAGGACAACGCCTCAACGTATACACTGACTCAGCCTATGCGGTAAGCGCCGTGTTCATGGAGTTGCCACAGTGGAAGTGAGCGGGGTTCCTGACAGCCACCCAAAAACCCATTCGGCACGAAGCAGAAATGAAGGAGTTGGCAGAGGCCATTCTGCTGCCAGCAGAGGTGGCCATAATGAAATGCAAAGGACATGACAACACCGGAGCGCACACGGCTCGAAGAAACCATGTCGCGGACCAGGCTGCCAAATTGGCCGCCGGATACACACGGGGCGACAATTGGTTAGTACAGCCGAAGCCCGAATAGAAAAACCAGATTTGACCGATTTAGCAAGCTTGCAGGACAAAGCCTCTCCCCAGGAGAAGACCCTCCGGAAGGCAAGGGGAGCGACATGTACGAACGGACTATGGAGAGGCCCTGACGGACGCCCCATACTCCCACTGGGGCTCAGGGAGACAGCGTTCCTGGAAGCGTATGGACCAGGGCATGTGGGAATTGAACAGACACTCAGGAACCTGGAATGATAGTGGCACCCCTACGTGAAGGACATGATACAACACAAAATCCGGACATGTGAAGTATGTTCAAGTTACAACCCCAGGCCATCTCTTAAGCCTGAACCGGGTAAGTATCCCTTGCAGACAAAAGCAGGACGGGAAATAGTGATCGATTACACCAACATGGGACACGCGGTAAGGGGGTACAGGTAATGTGCGTAGACAGTTACATGGGATGGCCTGAGGCGTGGCCAACCCGGAGAGAGGACAGCTCCTCGGTAGTAAAGTGTTTGGTGAACCACTACATTCCACACCATGGGTTCCCAGAGATTGACCCACTTCGGGACCCACTTCAAAAAGCAGGACCTGCAAATAGTAGAACAAATGTTCGGATTGAGACACAAATTCGGCTCCATCTACCACCCACAGTCACAAGGAAAGGTGGAAAGGATGAGCAAAAACTTGAAGAGAAATTGGCTAAAATCTGTGCACGGACCAAAATAGATTGGGTCGCAGCATTGCCCATAGCACTGATGTCCGTACGCCACTCAGTGAATCAGTCCACTGGGTTCACCCCGTTTGAATTGCAAACTGGCAGAGCTTTCCCCGGCCCCCGGCAGGCCCTGACAGGGGTCATGGTCGGCAATCGAAATCTAACCCCTAGACAGTATTTTCTTGAACTCCAAGGTCTCGTCTCAGCTTTCGCTAAACAGGTCCAAGACCAGCACCAGGCAGCGGCAAGCCGAGAGAACACTGCACCGACCGCAGCCGAGTGGGTCCGACTCCGAGTGCTGAGAAGAAAGTGGACAGAATCAAGGTGGACTGGGCTGTACCGAGTGGTGGAACGAACCTACCACGCCATTCAACTTCAAGGGAAAGGAGCCCTGGCATCAGATGTGTGCGTCCGCGCCTTTGGGGGCCTTGAACGAGTGAGAGACGGGAGATGAGCCGAGTCCCAGCTTTAAGTTGATCTCTCTTTAAGAGATCAAAAGGGGGAATTGAAGGGAACAAATGTAGAAGTGACAACAACAGGATACAGGTGGCCCACCACAAGATGTTCCGGATGATCAAGTAGACGCTCGAGACGTCATGTGCGATACATTCTGTTCTGCTATTGCTCGATGTGATGTGCGTGTTCAGCAATACTTTGCATCGCTCAAGATAGATTGACCGTCCAGTGACCCCATGTGTTCCGCTTCGCAACACAATTTTGTTAATCAAGCGACGCCGGCTCACACATGTGAACCCCGCCTCAATAGTCACAGACACCGGAAAACAATACCTTAAATGGCAATGTCTTGAAGATGCTCTGGGCGTACTTGTCCTATATAACCTGCTTGTAACCGTAGCTTAAACGGATTGCTGAGGGCATTGCCTGTGATCCCCACCATTGCAATTGTGCTTCATAAAGGATTGTGATGACAACTCCACATTGAGACTCCGCCTCATTCCTCTTCTGCATCAAGCAACTCGGGGAAGAGAGATGCTATGAAATAGCTGATCTATAAAACTGGCAAGAGGACAGACCATCTAACATAGGCTGTGTTGTCTTGAGAAAAAGAAAAACCAACGTATAAACCTTTACGGACATAATGAATATACACAAACTGTGTTAACACAGCATGCAAAAGCGGCCCAAATGTGACTTTTTTTTTGTGAACATTTGTAACCTATATCTGACTTTTTTTAGCAGTCTGAATATACAAATCAGATTTTTCAATGCAATCCAGGCCATATTCATATGTTACCCTAGATTAGAAATATTTCCACTTTGTCGTACACATTCGAACATCATGTCTTCCCTATGTGCAGTGAGCAAAAAGGAGTGGTGTCCTGTGCAAAAAGCAGTGGTGTCTCTAAATAACCTTGTGTTCATGGTGCGGAAAGTACGGTAATATGTCCTTTTTAACTGGCTATCTACCACAGTCTGTCAATGTTGCAGTAACTAAGCCTCTTCTCAAAAAACAAACAAACAAAAACCCCTCTATTGACTTAGGGCAGGAGTCACCAACACGATGCCCGCGGGCACCAGGTCGCCCGCAAGGACCACATGAGGTGCCCACAGGCCTGTTCTAAACATAGCACCACTCACCAGTGAACCCCACCTAAAATGTTATTTCATTCTGTTGCTATTTTTAAAACTGACATTTGTGCAGATTTTAATTCAATTGTCAGTATTGTGCACAGTGTGAGTGGAGGGCTAGCTGGCAGCGAAGCAGCAAAGATGGGCGCTGAATGCAGGTTATTACCCCCAAAAACATGGCAGAAAAATGAACAAAAATTCTTTTTTTACAACTGTGAAAGAAACCTGCGTGTGTCTCACATGCAACTGTGGTGACGTCAGTACAGGCAGAAAATGCTGGTGAGGAAGTCACTAAAAGTGACCGAAGCCTGGTTAAGAGCAGCATATTTTCTGATCTAGAGGATGGGGGCGTTTTCAGACAGAAGTTGTCAAAGAGGCAATGATGATAGTTGCTGACACTGTCCTTCAAAACGAGAAAAATGGAACTGATCTTATCTCCGCTAACTTAACCGATGGACGAGGTGCAGGTGGTTTAGCATCCTGTGCAAGAGCAGTGTTGCCGGGTAGGAAATGTACACGAAATGTAATGGATTATCGTACCAGAGACATGAAATTATCGTAGTTTGAGGGAAATTATCTTGCACCCAATTTTTGTTGACGGGGGTGGGGGGGGTACTCAAGTTTACAAGATATCGGTCGCACTTGCCGGGGAAAGCCCCGTACCAGTACAATAATTATCGTACACCTTGCAACACTAACAACATGTCACATGTAACTGCTACTTCTTCTTTTCCTTTTTTCTTTTCCTCACTCGTGGCGCGGCGCAACGGACTATTCAGCCAATCATGACCGTTGTTCTGAGGCAAACGCATTACGTCACGATTTCCAGCCAATCGTGGATAAATTAAATAGATGCCTTCAGGGTTCACAAAAAAAATCCGACAGTTGCGACATGCTGACCACAACCGATTACAACCACACATTCACGGAATGGTCAAATTATCGTACATTTGGCCTTTTTTGGGATTATTGATCTTACATCCCACAGAGGGCAAAATTATCGTACAAATACGGTAATTATCGTATACCTGGCAACACTGGCGACGAGTCCTTGGACAGCGGCAGTACAACCGTCGGTTGGTTGGGTTTTACCCGAATCTTAGCTGAAAATGCTGTTGATTTGGCCGTTAGTTCAAAATGTGACAATTTTTAAAAAATATGTCAGCTGCACACATCCCAAATACAACTACACAAGAACTGCACCTTCCCACACACACACACACATACTGCTGCACACTGGAGTAAATACCGTCCCCTGCTGTGTACATAATGCTGCTGAACCTGTTTTTTCACTTTTCACCTTTTGATACATAATGCTAAATAGTTCATATTTGTTGAAATTAGGGATGTCTGATATTGGCTTTTTTGCGCGATATCCAATATGCCAATATTATCCAACTCTCAACTTACCGATACCGATAACAGCCGATACCGATATGTGCACCGGTAAACGTTCCAGGAGCGCATAGGCACTATTACGGTGTAACGCAAGCATTATTTTTATTTTTGTCGGTTTTTGTTTTATCGGTTTTAAAGCAAAAAAACCCTGATACCGATATTACATGTTTATGCTAATATCGGACATCTCTAGTTAAAATGGCTTGTCACTGGCAGTTGGAAATCGGACATTCTTCTTAATAAATGAAGTATGCAAGTGATCATTTGAAAATTGAACAGTTACTGGTTCGTTTCTCCACACTCTCCCAAGGTACGAAACATGCTGTCTTTAAAAAATGCTGAAAAACTTCTTCCTGCTTTTTTCACTTCTATGCTGAACTGTAACTCTAAACACCCGAACAGAGAAAATACAACAGAAGAATGGCAGAGAGGAAGAGGAACGCCATGTGTTTGTATTTTCAAGCTGAAAACGAGACAAAGGCAAAATGTGGAATTTGTCAAAAGTCAGTCAGGTATTGTGGAAACACTGATGTACAAAAGATTGTTTTCGTGTATGGCCCCTTTTCCTTGTTGTTGTTGTAAATTCCCACAGCCATTAAGCCCTTGAACGCACCACACACAGACCACCCGGCGCAGATTGAAGATCCCCCAAATTACCTGCCGTGTGTACATCCATTGAGCTGTAAGTTGCGGTGTCCCCCATTTATGTTGCATTCTGTTCAAGTTATGAAGAGTGTATTTATATCGTTAAGAGTGTATTTTGATTATTAACAAGTAGTTTTCTCGGTTGTGTATGTTTAACGTTGCGTAAACCGCCAATAGCTCATTTAGCGAGCTAACTGCAAACTAGCGTTTACCAGCGAAGTTTATGTAACTGTTTCTCTTTTCTGTCTGCTAAACTTCTCATCACTTATCTGCCTTAGCTGCATTTCAGCCGTTATCTAGTAATAATAATATAGTTCAAGTGTATTTTGTATTCAAGCTGTATGTTATTTCTTGTCATTCGGTATTGTTGTAATTATACTGCAGAAACCACACGCATTGTAAGACACTGCGCAAGTTTCTGTTCATCTGCCAAACAAAGTTAGTTCACCTTTATCATCGTCTCTGCCTCTCCTTGAAGCACATTTGAACATAAATAGTGTCCTGACCCGACGCCCTGAAGAGGTTGCTACCACCTAAAATCCACCCCCACAGTCTATCATACAACCACCAATTAATATAAACATGTGAAAAACATCCAAAAGAAAAAGTGGAGCTTCCAAAATGGAGTGGAGGCGGGGTAGAATTTCCTCACCCTCTGACCACGCTGCAAGACCCCCAGTCCAGAGGCAGAGGTCACTGACTGAGCCCCTCCAGCATGGCAGAGATCATCCATGCAGATCAGAGTGTTGAAAGTAACAAAGTGAAACTGATGATTTATTACTCAAACTTACTCAAATAGTATGAATTATGCCAAGGCTTTGATGTAAAACATTTATCCCTTTGAAAGTTATAACTGAAACGACTTTGGCAATTTTAAATCCAAGATTTTTCTGAGAATCTTTTGATAACAAAGCATTTTCCATTTGATTATAAGCTTTGTCGTAATTTTGTCCAAGTTTTTAGCTAATTAATGATTAAAAACAAGGAAATATCTCTTAAAACCATCGAGGTCTGTAAAAGTGACGCATCCACCCTGTTTATTGGAAAGAATTGATGTTGGTATTGGTATCAGCGATACTGGCCCGTAAATACTTGGTATCGGATCGATACCGTATCGCACGCTGCCGATGGGCACTGGGTCATACGAAGGGCTACCAGTTTGATATGCTCCTTTGACTAATTTGCTCAGTTTGCCAGTGGTTATACATTATTGATAACGAATAATTTTACTTATCTGTGAAGACACTGATCACGTGATGCTTTCTCGCAATAATTACCAACAGTGACAAAAAGGTGGGATCAATACAGACATAAATATCAGCACTTCATTTCTACCAATCTCAGTGACTTAAATTTTCAGATGATGACTTGCATACTACTTTTAATGGGAGAAACGTCCCATTTTCAATAGCCACTGACGAACCTTTTTAACAAATCATGAACTTTTTGGCACTATGTTTATGTAATGTCAAAGAAAATCAGTGTACATATTTTTAAATGACTCTTGTCATGATTTGATTGATTGTTTTTTGGATAAAATTCGGGCAACTGCTGCGCTATCCTGCAGCTGTCCACATACTCGTCACAGTGGTTGCTGAACCGAGCTGATTGGTCAAGTTACATGACATAAAAGGTACACGTCTAGCCATTGTAGATGTCCCCAGTTGGACGTTGGGGAGAGTGGTAATTAGATTGGTTCCATTTTTCTTGTCTTGAAGTACAGTGTTACATTGCTTCTTGGACAACTTCTCTATCTGAAAATGTCCTCCTCTTCTTTCAGGTTGCTCATTGTGATTTTTTTCATCTGCCTCATGAAAACACTGTTGCTCACACAAAGCTGCCTTTAGCTAACAGACTTTTTCTGCCCCTAGTGCCGTCACCACAGTAGCCCCACAAATGAGACACAAACAGGTTTCTTTCACAGACATAAAAAAAAGAACTCCTCCCCCCATTTGTTGTGAAAGTGATGTTTTCTTTCTTTTTTCTGACATGTGTTTGGAGTAGGAAACTGCATTCAGAGCCCATCCTTGTTGCGCCTGTTAGCTTACTCTCCACTCTCACTGAAGTTTTGTCACATGCACAATATTGACCTTTTAATTGGAGTCGGGTCAGAGTTCACCAAACTACACTTCATGTAAAATGAACATATTTTCAGGATTTTGTCATTCTAAAATCTGTACAAATGCAAATGTGATTTAAAAATACTGCCTGAGGTACAATAGAAGGAGCGTGAGGCGTTGAAGTAATGACATGCGCTGAAGGGTGTGGCACAGGTTGGAATGCAGGAGCAGGTGGTAACACTGGGCCAGGTTGGCGTCTTCCTGTCTTAGGTGCCGCGGATACTGGACACTGGAGCTGAGCTGTCAGGTTTGCTGGTGAAGCAGGTATCACCGGGATCGCAACAGGTTGCAATCCCTATGATACCTGGATAACTGGCATGGGCCAGTAATAATAATAATAATGTACCCTTTATTAATCCCTGGAGGGAAATTTGTTGTTTTCACTCTTTATCTCACACGGAAGTATGCACACCATGGAGGTTCCCAGAGAGTGAAGGGGCTGCCTCTTTCTGAAGCCCCCCTGAGCTGGGTTTAGGGCAGAGGTACAGGGCAACTCTGCAGGTAGGCATATCGGCATTAGGGGTCTTGCCTAAGGACCCTTACTGGATGTTCGGCTGGACCGGGGTTTGAACCTGTGCCTGTGTCACAGTCATCGGTCTTAACCACTGTACTATCTAGCTGGATAGCCCAGCTGGACTATCCAGCATAGGAGGCGCTGGATAGTCTAAGATAACTTGTTGCCTCATTTGGGGAGGGGGAACAGGTGGGGGCACCACAGGAGCAGGTGTTGGAAGTAACTGGATTGACTGTACTGGTGTTGGTAGGTGTAGGAAGGCGTCTGACTGGTCAGAGTGTATGGATGGAGGTGCAGGTGTCCAGGTACTGGAAAGCATCGAGGAACGAAGCTTAGCAATCTCCAGCTCCTGTGTGGCTTTGGTGAGGCGCTGCTCTCTCTCTAGCTTCCTCGTGAGCGCTTCTCTGGCTTTGAGTGCCTCATCGTGGAGCCGCTGTGCTTCTTTGGCTTGGTCATCCAGTAATTTACACTCAAGGTCAGCTTGTGTTTCGTGCAATCAGGCGGCGCATGTCCTCCAACTCCAACTGCTTTATTCTCTCTTCCAGGAGCGCAGCTTGTGCAGTTGAGAGACCCTGAGTGGGATATGTATCAACAGAGTAGCGTGTATGCCTACTGGATCTGCTATGGGGGTATGAACACAGGTTGGATGACCTGCCATGGCTGCGTTCATGGTTGCTGCTGTGGTGGCTACTGGGGCGGCAAGCAGCAGCAGGTAGGTCTGGCTGTGCAGATGACTGGGATCCTCCTTCATAATCCTCCAAGTAAGCGGGTAGGCGATGCTCTCTCTGTGGATATCTCTCGGGCTCTGCCGTGCCCGATGCTGCGTCGTCCATGATCCTCCTCTTATGCTGCACTCAATTCGGCTTGAAGGACCAATGTTTGAGGGGCGAGACTCGGTGGAGGATTGCTGGTTGAGGAGGCGGACCATGGACTTGATTCCCTTCAAAGAATCAGGGGACTGGGACAGAGAGATCCTTTGTTCTTGCTTTAATTAAGTTCTTCACAACAGGTGTATTTGTATGTGGGCTTGTGTGTAGGTGTGTGGTCTAAAACAAAAACAAACAATGAGTGTATTAATGTATCGTCTGATATAAGTTATCAGGTAATAAACACTCGAATCGACTGCAAAATGATTTACAGTGCACTAATGATATTCCCCCTTTCATGTATGAACTGCCACTTAAATATAACACAGCAAAAATATGATGCAAATAAATAATGGAGAAAACTATACAGCATCCGATATAACATCAGCTGAAGAAAGCACATACTCAACTTACAGAACATATTTTCAAGTAGCTAAGGGTGCAATGAAAGTAGAAACACTAATAACTACGAGGTGAGAACACTTACATTCCCTCGAGAACGCACACAGTCCATGAAGCTTCAACCTGCTCACTAACCGATCAGTGTGAATGAACATGCCCGGACCTGTCCAAACTGTGCTACCGTATTCCACCAGCAGGTGGCGTTTTACGAGCTGGGCTTTCTCACACACACACACACACACACACACACACACAAGTACATGGAGAATGCACACATCCACACAGCAAATACACACTCACTATATAACCTGTATATAGCTCTGTTGAAACTCTTGCTAGTGACATAAATAATCCCCTCTCTTGTCTCCTAGACTTAGTCGCACCCCTGACTTCTAGAGCAAAGCGACGAAAGAGGTCTACACCTTCGTTTAATGAAGAAACGTGTGCTCTTAAGCAGGCCTGCAGGAGATTGAAACGAAAATGGCGGACATCAAAACTGGCAGTTTTCTATCTATCCTGGCATGATTGTTTATTGAAATACAAGCATTTATTATCTGCTGCGAGATCAGCGTACTTCTCTCGCTCAGTCAATGTTAATAAAAATAATCCTAGCTTACTTTTCAACACTGTAGCTAAACTTACAAAAACCAGCCATCCGTAAGCTGCTCACCTTTCAAAGCTCAAGAGTTTCTTGATTTTTCTTTAATAAGGTTGATGAGATGAGAAACAAAATCTGCTACTCAGCACCAGTTCCTCCTGCAGATCCTGTCCTGCGTTTTTCCGGTCCATACAAAGAGCTATGTACAGTCGCAGTCATTACAGTATTGAAGTCTATCTCCCTAGATACTCTGACTATGCTGGTGTCAGGGTCTAAATCAACTACTTGTCTCCTTGACCCTTTACCAGCAAAACGTTTTGAAGACATCTGGTCTTTCCTGGGATCTACTATGTTGGACATTATTAATATGTCACTTAGTACTGGCATTGTACCTAGAGGTTTTAAGACGGCTGTAGTTAAACCATTTCTCAAGAAACCACATCTTGACCCAGGGTCACTTAACATCTACCGACCAGTTTCTAATCTTCCATTCTTTTCTTAAGTACTAGAGACAGTTGTGTTTTACGAACCTCCTCAATCAGCTTTCAGGGCCTGTCACTCCACTGAAACTGCTCTAACCAAAGTGGTAAATGATCTACTACTTGCTATGGACTCAGACCCAACCTCTGTGCTTTTATTAATGGATATCAATGCAGCCTTCGACACCATTGATTACTGCATTCTATTAGACAGACTTAATCATAATTTTGGTATCTCCGGTCTTGCTCTCTCCTGGCTTAAGTCCAATCTGTCTGAACATACCCAATGTGTCTGTTATAATAACACTACACCTAAATTCTCTGTGGTTAAATATGGAGTACCTACGGGGTCGGTTCTCGGCCCTCCGCTTTTCTCTCTTTATGTCTCACCCCTTGGCCAAATCATACACAGTCATGGAATAAATTTTCATTGCTATGCAAATGATACTCAGCTGTATGTGCCTGTAAGGGCCAATGATCATACCCAAATTACTAAATTAGAGATCTGCTTGGCCTCTGTGAAAAAGTGGATGGCACAAAATTTCTTGCTCTTAAACTCAGATAAAACTGAGATGCTGGTTGTTGGTCCTGCTGGATACAGACACCAGTTTGATCAAATAACAATAACTCTCGTCAACTGTGTGATCTCACAAAGCGTGACTACCAAAAATCTTGGTGTTATGTATGATCCTACCCTCTCTTTTGAAAAGCACATAAAGGAAATCACAAAGACTGCCTTCTTTCATTTACATAACACAGCCAAAATTCAGTTGTTTCTATCCATGGCTGATGCAGAGACTCTAAGTCATGCATTTGTTTCATCCAGACTGGATTACTGTAATGTTCTGCTCTCAGGTCAGCCTCGCGCAAGTACTAAAAGTCTTGAGATGGTTCAGAGCGCGGCAGCTAGAATCTTAACTAATAAAGAAAATTTGATGATATTACACCAATCCTGGCCTCCTTTCATTGGCCTCCTATCCATGTTGGATCAGACTTTAAGGTGCTTCTGCTGACCTATGAATTCTAATAGGACGTGCCCCAGTGTACCTCTCTGACCGCATTAGACCCTTTATTCTGGCTCACGCTCTCCATTCTCAAAATGCAGGGCTACAACATGTACCTAAAGTCAAAAAGAAGTCTGCAGGTGGCAGGGCCTTTTCCTGTCGGGCCCGCACTTACAGTATGGAATAACCTCCTCGGTTTCTGTCTCAATGGGCTTACCCAAGCTTTTTTACTATCCTACCGACGACATTTTATTCAGATTATCATTTGCTGTTATTGTTCATTACAATTGTTAAACCCATGCATCTCCCTGTTTTTTTGTCCCACAAGCTCATGAGCTTTCGAGTTGTGTGCCCCTCTTTCTTCTTCTCTCTCTCCCTGTCTTCTTCCCTGTCTCTGTTGTTAAAGGCATCCCCTGATGCATCATCACCCATCTTGGACAAGCTCCGCTCCCCCACCTGTCGCTGCCAATTTCGGAGTCCAGTCAATGCGATGGTGGTCATGGCTCTGGTCCGGCTTTCTCCCGGTGACATCTGGAAGCTGCTTGGCGTCCTTTTCGCTACATTCTTTTATATATTATAAAACTACATTATCTTTGATATTTGTTATTACTGTCGTATATTGTCTGTGTTTCTGTACACATCAATCGCGTGTCTGTCCGTTCTGGGAGAGCTGTTGTCTCCCTGAGATTTCTTCCTTTTTCTCCCTGTTAAGGGGGTTTTTGGGGAGTTTTTCCTTATTTGATGCGAGGATCTAAGTGTAACATACAAGAGAAAAGAGGGTCGGTTATATTCATATATTTTTTTATCAATTTCACCAAAATCCCTCACATTATTTTGGATTATTTTCATTATCATTATATCATCCTCAACCTGACACGTTTATTTATTTTGGCTTTGTACTTTATATTTTCATTATTTGTAAAGTCAGCGCTTTTATTTTGAAGGCCAGTGGAAATGATTACCGTTAGGTCCGTCATGTTAGTCTGTTCTGTCATTGACTGTGAGAGATGGCCTTGTGGATGGCATGAAAACTCACATTGCCTGTCAGTATTGTCTCATGTGATGCAGGAATAAAACGTCAATAAGACAGCATCCACTGCGTTCAGCGTCCCTCTGTGTCCCGACCCATCCTACGCACCAGAACACAATGCAGTGTAGTCGGGGTGTGCAGACTGGCCCGGCTACATTGGTGCCGTGACCCGGATTTCTTCGCCAAGGGTCATCACCAGAGTGATCGCCGGTGGTTGCTGGCTCAAGTAGGGACTTCCCAGTAGTGATGTGTCGGTCGCGAACGAAACGGCTCCGAGAGCCGGCTCGTTGACATGAACGACGGGAGCCGGCTCCTGATTGGACGGGAGCCGGCTCCTAATTGTGAGCCGCTTCGCGCTCTCTCTCTCTCTCTCTCTCTCTCTCTTAAGAACATAGGTGTTCTTAAAAAAATCTAAATGTCGATATTTCAAGATATTTTTTGTATGTTGGTCAGTAGCACAAAGTTGAGATGTTTTTATTGACGTGTTGGGAGCGACTGCCAGTTCTCGTGTTTCCCTCAGTTCAGGAATCGCCTTAATTTTCTGAAGTGGTGGAGCAGCACGTCTGTCAGTCTGGAGGCTTCTCGCTCTTTGTTTGTTTGTTTATTTATATGTTTGTGCCGGGCTCCGGCCCACGCGGTGAGATGACACTCTGAGATCTTCCATGGTTTTGCTGTTGAGTTGAATAAATGCGTTGGTTCTCTCTCTCTCTCTTCAAGCCGCATTTGATTGGCCGAGATGTGAGGTGTCGTCTCCGTGTCTGCACTGAGCAGAGGGGGGAGGGGCTGGAGTCACACACACATACACACACACAGAGTTGCACAGCACGCAGCAAGCACGTGCACATAGGGGGGAGGGAGAGGAGTTACGAGAGAGAAAGAGAGTGAGAGAGAGCAGGTCCTACAAAGCTGCAAGAGGACAGGAAAGGTAAAAAGATGAGTGACAATAGGAAAAGGAGCAAAATTTGGACTCACTTTAATGTCATTGATAATTCCAAGGCAGAATGTAGGGTCTGCAAGGTTAAGATTTCTTATAGAGCTGGCTCCACTAATAATTTGCATAGACACATTAGAACTGTCCATCCGGCAGTTCAATTAGGGGAGAAAAAAATAGCAAGTGATGTCAATGAAGGTGCCAGTGTATCGACTGCAACTGTTCCTGCAACCCTGGGGTCCACAGCATCTGCAAGTATTCCTGCTCCACCACAACCAGCTCAATGTACTATTCAGAGCTCTATGAGCCAATTTTTGCATAAGTCTCTGACAACGGCAAGGCAAAAAACAATCGATGAAGAATTGGCCAAAATGATCGCTTGTGATTTTCAACCGTTTTCTGTTGTCGATGACAGAGGATTCAGAGGATTTATACATGCTCTCAATCCGATGTACACAAATCCCCAGCTGAAAAACACTCTCCCAAAACCTCATCCCAGGCCTGTATGACAGAGCGCGTGCTTCGCTGCAGGAGAAGATTAACCAAGGCACTGCAGTGTGCTTGACAACTGACAGCTGGACATCCTGTGCCACTACATCCTACCTGTCAGTTACATCACACTTTGTGGAAAACTACAAGATGGTGTCCTGTCTTCTGGACTGTTTTGAGTTCAGTGACAGACACACCAGTGACAACTTAGCAGAGGAGCTGCTAAAAGTGGCAAAAGAGTGGGGTGTGGACAACAAAGTGGTTTGCTGTGTTAGTGACAATGCAGCTAACATAACAAAAGCAATAAAAACCCTGAAATGGACCCACCACCCATGTCTTGCACACACCATAAACCTCTTTGTAAGGGATGCTCTCAAGGTGATGAAGCCCACTGTGGACAAAGTAAAGGCAATAGTGGAATTTTTCCACAGGAGCACAACAGCCACACACAAACTGAAATCTACCCAGCAACAGATGGGCATGCCTGAGCTGAAGCTCAAACAAGACTGCATCACAAGGTGGAACTCCACCTTTCACATGTTAAAAAGGATTCTGGAGTCCAAGGATGCAGTCATCTCTACCCTGGCTGTTTTGAATGCCTCAGTCGATCCTTTGAGCCAAGAGGAATGGGAGGTACT